>JXSR01S012102.1:155752-166196 GCA_000969725.1 Ophiothrix spiculata | reverse complement strand
GATGACTGTACAAAGGTATACGACCTTGTTTTGCTTTTTATGGTTTGTTGATTTCTGCAAAAATACCGGGTGAAGGTCAACCTTTATAATAAAGTATGTGGAAGTATGTTACAATACACAGTTGTTTACCTGCGGATATAAAAAATGATTCGCGGAAACATGAAATATTGCAAATTTACTGCACTAATATTTGCTACTTTTGCGGTGTTTGGATGTATATTCAGTCGTTTGCCAGATCATTAATTATGTTGTTCTCGACAGAAAGGCATAATATGCAGAAATGCAGTCATCTAAGGTAATAATATTAATAGCATTGATTGGTTTTTGTTTACACAAGTAGTCTTGTTGTAGCGGTTGTAATATTAACTGGCATTCTAAGCGGCTATGTTATACTATCGTGGTGCATAATGGCGGTTCCATAGAAAACCTACTGGTCATGTGCCGGGAAAAAATTCAGGTGAAAAAATTGCTTGTTAAGCTAGCTGATGATGGCTAACTTCCTGCTGATAAGACTGAGGTATTGTTACTTTTCCAGTATGAATATTGCTGGCATGGATAGTAACATCAAGTCTGACCCCATTAAAAATTTGGGTGTTATGTTTGACACTGATATGACTATGTCAGTACAAGTTGCTAATGTGGTCAAAGCTACCAGTTACCACCTCATCAATATCGGTTGTGCCAGAAAACTTCTTAATGAAGATGCCACAAAGACGGCTGTCCATGCCTTAGTTACATCTAGACTAGACTATTGTAATAGTTTGTTAAAATGCATCAGCAAGAAACTGGAGAAAAAGCTTCAGATCATCCAGCGCACTTCGGCAAGACTTATTTATAAGAAACGAAAATGCGACACCATAACTTCAGAACTTAAAAACAAACTTCACTGTCTCCCTGTCAAGCAGTGTATTGATTATAAAATAATTGTGTTTAAAGCCCTTCATGACGATACTCCATCTGATGTTGAAGATATGCTGACTATTCGGAGGACTGGCAAAAAACTAAGATCGTCTAGCTCTTATTGTACGTCCCTGATTGAGCCCAAAACAGAGTGTGTAACATTTGCGGACAGGGCTTTTTCAGTATATGGTCCAATTTTGTGGAATAGATTGCCGGGACACATAAACAATGATAAAAGAAAGCAGCTTTGAACAATTTTCAAAGATGCTTACAAAAACCAGTAGACTTTAAGCCAAGCGCCACAGAACATTTTTATGATTTGGCGCTTTACAAATTTTAATGATTGATTGATTGATGTGTACTTGTAAACTTATAAAAATTTGTCTATGTCACCTTTATTCTCTATCTCTGTTAAAAGTGACTGTGAGTTCAATGAACTCACATGCTTGTAAAAAATGTCAACAGTAAATACCTCCCAATTTGAGTAATTGGTTACTACCAAACAAGAGAAGAGATCAACGTCGGCCCATTAGCCTTTTCGGGATTTCCAATCTCTTATACAGAAACTCAAATATTGCTAATTTGTTCCATTGAAATACATTTCATTTTTGTCAAAATTGGCCAACTTTAGAAGATCACTGTGGTTCTAATCGGATTATACTTAAGATTTTTGACACATAAGGAGATGAATGTTCCTAACATTATTTTTAAAGAAAATGATTGGATCTAATTGAAATGAAAATAAAAGAAAAGAAGAAAAAAATATAAATAAGTTGCAGCAAGCAGAAATCGAACCTGTGATTCCACGGTGACAGAAAAGATATTTACCATCACACTACACGACTAGTCGACCAATATTAGGTAAATTTAAGTAACTATTTTTCAATCATGAAAAGATAAATAGTTTCCACTGCCTTTTTGGGGACTCGAACCATGGATTATGGCTGGGGTTAGTCATGCATTACGAAGCAAGCGCTCTACCGCTGAGCTATCAAGGCAGCGTTGATATCGTGAACTAAAATCTAAAATATGAACATTAGAATGCCGTATTTTTCTTTTGTTTTACATAAAAATTGCAATTTTTGCCTCATTGCAATGCTCAATTTGTAAGTAAATTATGCGAATGCGTATATCAGACAAAATGTAGATACTAATAATCAGGCTATTCACAGCTCAAACAGGGCGAACTCAGAGTCATAATTCACGCCCGGTTTTTCGGGCAAAACGACGCGGGTTTGTTACATTATCATTCAAAATCAACACAACACATTTATAAAATATTATTTGTAATAAAATAAAAAGTATCAAGCCTACAATCTGTCAAGATTTGAAAACAGGCCAATCGTTTGAACATCATAAAATGTTAAGGTTTTGGCGAAAAAACAGTAAATTTTTCAAAGTAGTTTATTGACGTAATTTTGACCTTGATAATGGATGTGAAATCATTACAAAAGTCTCATGTATAAACTAGGGACTCTATTACACATGTACGCCAAAAATTGTATTATTCTGATATGTGTAAGTAGGTAAACAGTTGCAGAAAGATGCCGTTGGCTAAAATGGCCCCCATTTAGGGGCTGTAGCCTTAAACACATGTGTATTGCGCAAGGCGAAATCTATACAAAATTATTAGGAATTGGAAATCAAAATCGGGGAAATTCTGTTAATTTCTGTTATATTTAGGTAAATGATATATTATTTACAAAATATATATGCTATTTAGGAAGAGTTTGAAGAAAAAAATTAGGGCAAAATGGGTTTGCCAATCGGGCGCAGAGGTTCATGGGCCAACCTTGATCTATTCTCTTCTACCAAACCAATCTGGAGGAGCCCTGGAGTCTGTGGCCAACTCAGCTCTTTAATGTCAATAATATACTTGTATCTGCAAATCACATGATGTGTCTACTTAGTATACTAAAAATTGATGAATCACTTCCAAACATCTATCTATATGCAGTCCCTATTGACTTTCAGGTGACTTCCTCTGGAGGATACCTGGAAAACACGGCCTCTGACCTTGCCTGGCCCTTTTCCAGTAAAATGTTATGGTTTGTTTATTTGAAGTTGTCTCTTGGGATGCAATAGAAACCAAAAGTTTATTTTCTACCACGAGAGACTAAATATTTAGAAGCTACAAAATAGAGAGTTGGTGTCTTCACCCAGATCACTACACAATTACAATTTTTCCCAGGACCCCATGTACTACTTTCTTTGAAGTGTCTACTAGTTGCAAGCCTAAAAAAGTAACCTGTCCTATTTTCTGTCTGTTATTGAAAGCAGGAAAGTGCTGAAAGTAACCCATGTATTCATAGACATTGGGGTTTCAGGTTGCATACCAGAAAGTAGTTTCAATATTCCTTGCAATATGTGAGGCTGATGTGATCATCTCTGCTTTGTCAGAAACAGACCCGTAGCTAGGATCTTTTCAAGGGAAGTGCCGATTTTTAAAAAGTAGACCTTTTGGAGGAAAAATGTTTGTTTTGGTTGTAGTGGTTTTGACAAAATAACAAGCAAAAAAAAAAAAAAGGTTTTGCAGTTTTCCAAGCATTTTGTGTAGAATTTGAATAAAAAATTACCTTCATTTACGTGTTTTAGTACTTTGGGTGTTCTTTTGGTGGACATTTAGGGGACTTTTGTTGAACGTTTTTGTACATTGTCAAATTTGGGGGTGCGACGCCCCCACCGTCTACGGGCTTGTCAGAACAGGCAGCATAGGACTCGATTAATAGCATCCACTAGATTTAGGGATGAGGGATTTTTAAAATGCAAATTTAGAATACAATTTACGTGTATTTCTATTGGGTCAAGCTGGGTCACATATTAAAGGAAATATTACAAAAATCATATTTTCACCTTGGATGCCCTACCGGTGAGCAAAAAGTCCCCCCTAACTGTAATGGCTTGGTTTTCAGTAGCTATATAGTGGTTTTTAACCACAGATTTAAGAACTACCACAGACCTTTGATACTATGTGTGCTTCAAAATCAGTAAAACCACAAGCATTTGAAATGCACGGGAAGCATGAACAGTGTCATAACCAAATGATCCAGTGATCTTACACAATGGAAACTACTGACCGTTGAATAGAAGCCCTGCATGTGACGTTGAATACCGTGAATATGGCTGATTGCTCAAATGCATTCAATAGAAATATGACCATTACCAAACACTTCATATTATCCCGTCAATAAAAATGCACCATTATGCCAAAAAAAGAAACAAGTTTGTTTCTGGTAACCCGGACGCGTTTCTGTTAAGTTACATATTTCCCGCATTTTTTTTTTTTGTATTTCGTATCAAAAAAATCTAATTGTTGATAAATAAAACAATTCTGTGAAATAGCTTACTGGAGATTTGCGTAAAAACAAACAAAGATGCAACAAAACAAGTCGCATGTTGTATTATTGAACATGAAAGAGAAACCAAGGGCGGCTAAAGTTATAAACAAAACTGTTATGGTTAATAATGATATTAATAAATAATAATAAAAACCAAGATCATTGTTTTAATGTGTTTTTCTTTCTGCATTTTTGGTAAAAAAAAAGAAAAAAAGAAAATCCGCATATCGCATTGCATTTTCGAAAAGTAAAAAATACAAAATAAAAAGCCGCGTACCGCATTGTACTTTTCAAGCATGTTACCAGAAACAAACTTGTTTTTTTATTTGGCCTTATCAATAGGTTAATTACAGTATTTTGTTGAATGGACTGCGTTACGCCATATTCACAGGAAAGGTCATCAGTCCAAATCCTTTGTTTAGTATCAATCGATAAAAGTATGCAAGGCCTCTATCAGTTAACTCTAAATTAGCCGTAAATTAGTTTCCTGTAAAAACTACAAAGACATGGCAAATCATTATAATGATATTATTAAAAACAATGTAAAAAAATGCACTTGTGAACTTGAAAACAATGAACTTTTTCTTAAGTAAAATATTTTTTCCTTGGTTTAACCTTTGCTTTTTTATGTCAAGATGCATGCACAAAAGTACAATAAAACCATACCAGCTATTTGTTTCTTCATGTCTCTGTATCAGCCTGAAGTAACGAGGCTATTGGTATCATTGACGTATTGAACCAATCACTTGTACCTCGAGGACGAAGGTTACATTAGTTGATGGATCTATTATCTTAGCCCCATAAGACATGATGGTGTTGAAGGCTGTCTTCCTTTGTTAAAACACACATAGCTTCAAAGGAAAACTGCAGATTATCATCCATGTGTTCTATAATCTGTGGTTTAACCTGATGAAAGTTTGGTACTTTTGTTCAGCTAGTTCATGTTTAGTCCTTCCCACATCATTTGGTAAATATAATGCATGAACTGATCAACTTGATATGAATCTATAGCTTGTGTTTGTGATAGGCACATCCACATTGAGGCCGCTTATTCTCAAGTCATACTCAAGAAGCTAGATTCTCTATCAACTCAAGTATTAGTGTGATGTGAATTGTGGCTGAAACATGAATCTTGATCCCAAAAAACATTGGCGTAGCCAGGGGGGTCCGGAAGGGGCGCGCACCCCGGGGTCTACACAAAAAATGGAAAAAATAAATGTAAAACAATGAAAAAAAGATGCAGTAGTCCTAATTTTTTATATAATACATTTGGCAACCCGTTCAATACAGGCAGGTACCCCTAGTGACCCATGGATCCGTCGCCGTTTTGGACTAGGTTTTTTTGCGCACCCCGGGGTACGCAATCCTGGCTATGCATATGAAAAAACTTGGGTGTTTAGGAACATGGAGCAAGGGTCTATGCTCTTATACTGGAGCAGTATCTTTTGTTGTGATAAATCAACATGGTCAGTGGATTGTATGCCATGTTTATATCACTTCTTGAGAATTACTTTTGCAACAGGATTATAAAACTGTAGAATATCTCAAGTATTCCAAATTGCCAAGTATGAAATCACCTTGTGAACATAGTTGATGATGCCCATCAGATGACCTTTTATTATTATCAAATATCTGTTGGTGGTTATCAAAGTTATGAAAGCTGTGTACTCAATGAAATAGAAAGTTCCGAGTTTGGGTCAATTTGAAGCTTTTTGACATTAAATAATGAAGATTTAAAAATTCAGCATAAAAAGGGATCCATCATGTTATTTCAACTTAAAGAAGGGAATAGACTTTAATGGGACTAATTTGGACACTACACCAATCTTGAAATATGTGAAGTTTCAATTAAAACTGATTAATAAATTTAGCACCTGTTGAAAAGTAATCAATATATAACAATGGATCAAAATATATGGGGATTAATGGGGTTTTATCATACTGCGCAACAAAATTTTGAAAAGCTCTTTGAAACTCTTAATTTAGATTTCCATAGAATCTTCTGACACAAATGTGCCCCGTCATATCTAAAGGTACCTTAATACCGGCATAGTAAATTGCGAGATACGGGCCATTGAAGCTAAGCATAGTCAAAAATTACGTCCAAGGTTGAATTTCCAATTTCATCAGAAAGGTTATCATTAAAGTGTATTCTGTCATATTAATCAGGTTCCAACATCCAAAACATAAGTAAAATGTATTAAAAACCAAGCTAAAAATCTTCTCTCCATTCAAAATTTACTATAAGTACAAAAAACTTGATTTTCTCAGAACTATAGTTTTCTGAATCAGCTCGATGCCTTTTATCAATTTGGGTGTAGCTTCGCAACCGAACATCCAATAACCAAAAGCAAGGTGTCATTTTAAAGCTTAAAATCTCAGCTTTCAGATGAGACCAAAAAATCAATTTTGATTTTGCCGACCTTAAAGTAACTTTCGATATGACGGGACACAAATGTATTAATAGATGAGGGTTCAAACACAATAAGTAGTTTGATTTTTTCTTCATGTTTCTAGAACACCAAACAATCCAGCAGCATTTGCCAGGATTCATTAAGGATGGACGACAAGTTATTTGACAGAGATAAAGTTTATTTGAGCGAGAGCTAAAGTTGGCATGCAAAGGATGAATGAATGAGGACAAAAATGACATAACAGTACCCACACTGAGGAACTCTGGATCCATTGGATTAACACACACACTGCTATTTGGCCTTACAGATAACTTATCCGTAAGTGTCGTTGTGCTAAATTCAAGGAAAAAATGGCCATTACGATACAATTTCATTTTTATTCCCAATTAACAAAATACTGTTGCTGTGGATAGGAGAATGGACATTTAAGGCATTTGAAATTGAGAGGATGGTCTTTTGTTAATTCTATGAATATACCACAATCAATTATATTCGTGAAGGATAGAAGAATAAAACAAAGATGGCATCTGGCTCATTCAAGTGAAAACTAAACCTTTTTTGATTTCAAGCAAAAAAATCAGCTTTTTTATTAGACCATATGAGCAGTTTTTTCAGTCATACATTTGTTACTCAGTACGTGAGAAGTATTTTCTAATTAACTTTTTTCTATCCGTGCATGAATGAGCACATGTTTTGATTCAAAAATGTCACAAACGTTACCAAAAAGTTAGGCTACACCAAAATGTCACAAACGTTACAAGACGTTACCAAACAAAACATTGCATTAAAAGAAATCCTGGCGATAGAATTTCCTACCACTTTTATGAACTATTTGTTAATATGTTCCCATTATCTGTGAAAAGCGCAGTAAAAAATTTGTTAATATGTCGGACAATTTTTACTTTGAAGTCATTTGGAGCAAAAACCCATTTCCGTGCGAGGTCACAAACGATACCGAACATTACATGAAGTTTATTCAGTATCGTGGCAATTATTTTAAAATTTAAAGACCTGCATGTCTCAATCCCACCAGTGAGCACCATTATCAACAACAAACTTGTTGATATAATGTTTATGCTATAGATTCTGTGGCCATTTAAAAGTGAAATTTTCCAATTTTTCGGTCACAAACGTTACTTTGGAATCATCCATCTGATGACTTCCTCTTCAGTCTCACAAGAATGTCAGAAAAAATATTTGTTCAGCACTATAAATATCTTAACACTGAGTGATCATCATGTAATTTGAGAGTTTGCTTATTCTCACTTCCTGTCTTTAATACTCAAAGGTCATGCATAGCAAAATATTACAACTGATGCAAAATTCACTTTATTCAGTGTAGGACACAAGCATAAATACATGTTTTAACCCTAACCCTTGGGCGTTTAAAACCCCAATTCTTGAAAATTCCTATATAAAAAATGGTTATTTTTCCTCATTCGAACGCGGTACTCGAACCCGGGACCTCTCGCATCCCAATCCAAAGTCTAGCAATACCAGGCCACGGGGCGGGCGCTGCCTGGCAGCGATTCGGTGCCTACATATATCTCCCGTCTGTGACGTAATGGGACTTTTTTCTTAATTTCATCCGATAGTACTTTTTAGTACTAGGGTCCGTTAGGGTTATAAGATTATGGTCATCCATTTCATTAGTCACATCATTATTTTTAAGTGAAAAATTGTATGTCAACTGTATTTATTAATTAGGTTAAATGAAACCAAAAGGTTATTACAAAACTAGGAAAATTTGTTGTTTCAATCTTGATAAAGAAAACTTTTCCGACAAGTCACAACATTTTTTTGATTGATTTTTGTTCTAGTTTACATAGATGCAATTGTACAATCAAACACCTGCTAGAGATGGATTCGAACCATCCAATCTGAAACATCAAATGTGCCGCACCACAATGAAAGATACATGTTTGTAAGTTTGATGTTTAAAGCATGTTCAGAGACATAGGCAAAATTAGCTTGAAACTTGTAAATTATAAAAAGAAAAAAAATATTTATTGTGCCTTTTTCATTGTAATTCAAAATTCAACAACATACTGTATTTCCTTATACAGGAGCGTACCGTTGGTGATTCATGCTCAACCCACAGGTGATATTCCAAGTAGCACGTCACACACTGCACAGCATTTATGGAGATGCTTTTACACAGAACGCATTATTCATCACGCATAAGGGACTTTAAATATGTGCAAAGCCTGGTGCTTGGGAACAATTGAAAACATCAAAGCAATGCACATTCAATAACTAGCATTTTGCTTCAGATTCTGCTTAATATTTTTTATGAAGATGAGTACCAGGTAAATAGAAAATGTTTAGAAATAAATTAAATTCATATGTTTTCAGGAAGATTTTCATTGTTGAAAGGCATTCAAATGTGCTACTGAGTTATTCATCGCAAATCAACAACTCTGCATCTGATGTGTTGGTGTAGAGTGGCATCGCGATAGAAATACGCAGGCACATGGGTGTATTGTTGTTGATTTGCGATGAACAACTCTGTAGCGTACAACTCTGTAGTGTATTTGAATGTCTTAATGATAGAAGGGTCTGGTTTTTTTTGTCAACATGTACCTTGCAATGTTGTAGCACGTCACAAATGTGTAGATTGTAACCAGCATCTAGCGTTTAGTGTATCATGTAACTTAAAATGTAAACAAGACATACTACATGAAATATTTTATGTATAATTCTTTGTTGTTTCATTGTGAAATCAATTATAATCCTTTACCAAAAATGGACCACACTTGGACCATGAGTAACCCTTATTCCACTGCATGTTGTTAGAAGGGTTACAAAACTGAGATAACTTAGGGTCATAGGTCACTAGCAATCTAAAGCCAAAACATAGAATTGTCTAAAAGGCTACTCACTGAATATACTATACATGAATATCCTCTTGTTTGATATGAAAGGTATATAACTTCATGTATTTAGTAAAAAGTTTGAAGTCCCAGAAAAAAATCAGTAAGCTTAAAAAAATATACATATAACGTAAAATAATAATTAAAAACAACGAAAATTTCTGACGACAGATGAGTTTTTCTGGCAATATTTAATGGTGCCAATACATAAATGAGCCAAATTTGGGGGATAAATGTCAAATTACTATCAAAAACAAGCGACATTTTGGAGCGATTCGTGCATTTTTCCATAAATCTCACAGAAAATTAAAATAATATAAGTTCCCAGAAAGGTTGATTTTTTTCTATACCCTGCATACCAACATCTAGTGAAAGATTTGATTATTCATATTAGATATGGACTACTATGCCAATATTTTTTTGATACATGACAGGAATTTAAACAAACAAAAAAAAAATTACTCATGTGTTCTAAAATAGACATATTTCTTTCTTCAGGAGCTGAAACAGTGGTGGTGGTTTTTTTAAAGATGTATGCTTCAAGGTTCTTTCAGCAACAATCCTGGAATGTGCAACAATGTACATAGATGTCAAAGATCTCATTAACATCTATAGACCTGCTCGTTCTTTGCGTTCATGTTCCAAACTTCAGCTTGTGATTCCTAGGTTTTCAAAATCATATGGCAAGCGTGCCTTTTCCACAGCTCCTCCCATTTTATGGAATGAATTACCTGTCAACTTTCGCCATGCCACCTCCCTCAGTCAGTTTAAAGGTTATATGCAAAGGCTGGGCATATTTGACACCAAAGTCTAGAATTTAGCTGTATCAAACAAATTAAACACAAAAGTAATCAATTTTCACCAAAGCAACAGCAAAATAAGATAAAATAACTATTACTCAATGACCATCTCACAAAAA
>JXSR01S012102.1:103554-121826 GCA_000969725.1 Ophiothrix spiculata | reverse complement strand
ATCATTTTTATTTTCAAAATCATTCTAGAAACGCCTAAAATGCTACACAAATTCTCATACAAAACCAGTAATCTCGTTTTCACTCGATAACAAGTGGTCTTTTTTCTCCTTTTTTATTATTGCTGTGTGTTGAGTTCTTTTTTGATTAGTTTATCTATGGCATAAGTTCATGAAGAATAAAGCTATATGGTTCATATGAACTTCTCTCATGACCATCAATATAATTAAGTTTGCCTAGATTTGGGTCTATACGAAAAGAAGACACATTAATTCAGTATGTCCTTTTTTACCAAAAAGTAAAAACTATTTAAAAAATAGCATGACATGAAAGATATGAAAATGCATCATTATTCATTAACAATTATATCATAATGTTAACAACCATTCAATAAGTATACCAAATATATTTGTTATAATTTGTTCTAATTCCAGAAGAAAGTATAATATTGTGACTAGGGTTGTCACTACACCGGGCGGTGGCGGGCGGGACCACCCGGCAGACTTAATTTTCACCTGGCTCTCAGGTTGATTTTGAGTCAAAATACCCGGCACTCAAGGTTCAAAAGTTACACAATCATTGAAGTATCAATAAAAAATTGAACAATTATTATCAAAATTTCTATTTTCTTACTATTTCACACAAATTTTACCTGGCACTAAAAGTTGCCTAGTGACAACCCTGTTTGTGACCAATCATATCGAAAGGTACCTTAAGGTCGGCATTGTAAATTACGAGATATGTGCCATTGAACATGTTGAAGCTGAGCATAGTCAAAAATCACGTCCAAGGTCAAATATGTTTTCATCAGAAACGTTATCTTTGAAGTGTATTCTATCATATTAATCAGGTTCCAGCATCCAAAACGTAAGACAAATGTTTTAAAAACCGAGATAAAAATCCTTTCTCCATTCAAGTTTTACCAGTACAGAAACTTTAAACTCAATTTTCTCAGAATTATAGTTTTCTGAATCAGCCCGATGCCTTTTACCAATTTGGATGTATCTTTGCAAACGAACATCCAATAACCAAAGGCAAGGTTTCATTTTGAAGCTTAAAATATCTTTCAGATGAGATCAATTTTTATTTTGGGACCCTTAAGGTACCTTTTGATATGATGGGTCACATTTGATAATGTCACTTACCATGCCTACTGCAAGTTATACTGAATATGACTGCTGCATGTGTGGTGCTTCCACAGAATGGTGTTCAAAAATCTATGGAATAAGCAAAACGTCATAATTATGGAAAATCCCTGTTATAACTAAAAATAGTCAAAATCAAAAAGGTCATACAATAATTGTGGTATAACCAAATGGTGATCACATGTACAATGATGTCAGGGGTGTGTTTGGGGTGTGTCATCGATTGCCTTTTTTGATTACTGCACAGAGGGGTGATTTTGTTTCACTTTAATGCAGGGTATAAATATCAAACCACAGTTCAAATGGCCTATATTGCGTTTTTAGTCAATGTGATATTTGTGTCTTGATTTATAGGGCATGTGGATTTCATCTGTGCATGATTTTGGAATACAAAACCATTGTACATTGTAGCTGACAGGTATCTCTTAATTACTGATGTAAGTACAATGTTCATTTCTGAAATAGATTCTTATTAAATGAACAAAATCTCAAACTAAATTGTGCAAAAAACTGCTAAATTAAAATGACATTCTTGGTCCTTAAAGTTGTGCTCAAAGTACAGGCAAAGTTTTTCAACAATATTATAAGCCTACATGAAACAATAGATTTGTTACTTCAGTGCAGGAATATGTAAAAAGTATTGTTCCTTTATGAAAGATAATGGTGATTGTGAGTTTATTGGTCAAATGGTTAAAATTTGGTTAAAGGTTTAAGTATAGGCCAACTTCAACATTGTAATGCATATTTTCAATCAAAGTTTTTCCTCATCATTATAAACAAACATTTTCATTTTAAAGTGCCACATGGTTTAAAATATTTCTGATTTTGTTCATGGTTCTTAATCTGCTCAATGAAAATGGTTTTGCACTAGGTTATTCTAAATTCATTTCATACAGTCTAGAATTCAAATATGCCGTATGTATTGCACTTTTTCAATCCACCAAGTATACTTTAAATTCATGCTTCTCTATTTCATCAAAATTCATGTTTCTTTGTGAGCTAAGTTACAAGTAAAACTTCTAAACCCCCTTTTTTATTCATAAATGAAAACATATCAAATTACATATTTTTTATTTTTAAAAGATATAATAACACAACACTAAATCCCTTTATGAATTGCCCGTCATGGTTTTAGTTCTAATTAAGACCGCTAGAAAAGTTGTGTGATTTTTGTAATTTGGGTGAAAGGTTTAAATGTAAAAAACTAATGACATTCAATAAACTAGAGAGCCACCGGCTCAGTAACCCATGCACGAAAGCCCGCTAGCAAAAAAAAAAAAAAAAATGACTTCAAAGAAGCATTTTTTGAACATTGTTTTTTAAATAGGGCCTATAGAAAATGGTTAAAATCAATATAAAAATCATACACACACTTGTTAATACAAAATCTATACTTTTAAACCAAAAAATATCAACATAGAAAAATGTGCTCCCTTGATGAGATATGGGACGTTTAAGTTCAGACTTTACTATACTTTTACATACAAATAGACATTTCAAAATCGCTCAACCGGATCTATCATAATACCAAATGCTCCGAATTCATCATATATGATGCGACATGTAATTTTAATAATTTGAAATTTCGAGAGATTTTAACCTTGCCACACCAACCCCACCCCACCCACACCCACATCTATGAAACAATAAATCAATATTTATAATTGCTGAATTAATGCATATTGTCATATATTTTCAGTATATTTTTATCAATTTATCTATGCAAGTACCATAAATGTAGCACCTTCCTATGGCCGAATACTGATTTTTTATTATTATTTTAAATAATTTGACCTCTGACATGTGAACTTTGACCTTTGGGGGTCAAGGGTACTAAAAATATGTTCGGTATATTTTTATCAATCAATCTATGCAAGAACCATCATTCCAGCACCTTCCTATGGTCAGATACTGATTTTTGATAATTTTTTTAGTAATTTGACCTTTCTTGACCCCAATGTCCCCCTGGATGACCTCCGATCAAAAATTCCTGAACACCCCGAAGGAAGCCCCACCCAAGGATGCCTCAACCCAAGTTTCGTCGAAATCGGTCGAAATCTGTAGACGAAGAAGCGTTTTAAAGAATTTTGGAAAGCGCCCTCGTTTGACCCCCGATGACCTCGGGTCGCAAAATCGCGAACACCCCCGTAGCCCCTCTACCCAAGGATCATCCTGTGCGAGTTTCACAAAAATCCGTCGAAGCATATACGAGAAGAAGCATATTTACGAAAGTTGGACGATAGACCGATAGATAGATAGACATGATCATGGTTAGATAAACCCAGGCACTGCGTGCATGGGTTAAACAAACAACCAATATAAGGAAAATATTTTTTGCTCTGAAAAGTACGACTTAGTGGTTTCCCCTTTTCAGTTGTATCCCATAAAATGATTAAGCAAACTTGTTCTCATGAATTTAACTAAAAACTTCCTTAACTTTATGAAATTTAGGCAGTGTCCAAACTGTTCATTCAAGTTTGTAAACATTTGAGGAAACATTGTGTGCCTAAAGGATTCAGGTTTGGGCTTTTAATTTGCCGAGTTGGCCCGTATCTTGGTGGAGTTGGTGTATCTTGTAACCACGATATTCCCTTCATCAACAATATACAAGGTTACTCTGTTTTCAACAAGGCAGTTTTGATCAAATTTCTTATAAAGTGCATGAAGGGCTTGATATAAATTAGTCTATATACTTACAAACATCTCGTAAAACATTCTTAAATTCATGTTCATTAACTCCATAGCAATTCTCCGGTTCATCCAGCATGTGATAGAGACTACCACCGGTGCATAATTCCATAATAATAACGGGTTGCTTGGTAATTTGCTGAAAAGTCAAACAAATACGATGCTTAGTCAAATGGCATTTCCTTATTATTATTGTTGTCAGGTAGTTAAAAAGATAATTTTTCCTCTTTACCATACCATTAATAAACAGAATGGGTGAAATGGGGAAATGGGTGAAATGGGGAAATGAGAGTGGGCAGTAAATCTTTTCCTCCTGATTAAAGTGTGAGCTAGGTTCTGATTTTAATTTAATGCTTGGAAATGAATAATTGTTTATAGAAAGTGATCATCGAGAACTGAAATCACTTTTAAGGCAAAATCTTTACAAAGTAGAATTTGTGCGAAATGAGTTTTATGAAACTGGGGTCCAAAAAATCGATAGTTAAAATGGAGGCTCATGACCTTTTGTTTTTAAATGGGGCTATTGGGACCGATGCAGTGATGGGTGAAGTAAAAATTAATTAATCAATCAATCAATCAATGATACACTGTACTTGCATGACATGCATACCCCATTAATGAGTCTATTCATACAGGGGACCAACGGCTTTGCGTGACTTCTGAACCACGGAGCAAGTAGAGTAAAGTTTCTTGCCCAAGGAAACCAGGAGAAATGAATATGTGGTGGACAGTATGTCAATGTAACTCCAAAATGTCAGTGCTACCATTAACCCTAACACCACCGAACCTCACAAAATCCCATTCCAGAAATCAATCAAGAAAATCGCCTAAGTCAAAATACGTCACAGACCGGAGTTAGCTATAATCACTTAAAGGCTGCCAGGGCAGCGTATACCCGTTGGCTTGCATCAGTGAATGCTGGATCGGGATGTGAGAGGTCCTAGGTTAGATTCCGGGGGAAACCACCAAATATCTGAGGAAAGTATTTCCTTTAATTTTTATAATTAATGGCATTCTACATGATTTTCTTATAAATATTGCTGATCTATATGGATAGTTGAAAAAAAGGTGTTTGAGCTAATCAAAGTACAAATGCTGAATTTTTCCATTTAACTTCGAAAGTATGTCACTTACTTGATGCATTATTTCATGCGCAAACAGTGCCAAGGTCTCTGACCATGTTTATTGCAATCTATCGTTTGCACTGAACTAAATCCTCATGAAATATTAAGTAAATTGAGGCTCGGTCCAGTTTGACTTTTGGAAATGTCAGAGATTAGGGATCGATGCCATGTACATGAAGGTTTTTATGGCAAGCGATTAGAACAAAGATCTGTTAAGTAATTAAATTGGAAAAATGTTCTGTCAACAATACATTGTGCACACTGATTTTACTTACGTCATCTTCGATATTAAATAATTTTACGATGTTCCTATGATTTAATTTGAGTAACACATCAAATTCCCGCTGCTGCACTGCATGAGGTCGAAGAAAACTGATATTATTAAAAGCTTTCACGGCAACCAAATCACCTGTTTTCTGAAAGACAAAATGATTTCAAGTTTTTATCATATACCAGTAGTTATTGGAAGTGTGATATGAAACTTAGAGTGATCCAAAACGTGATCCTTAGAGCTTTAAAGCAATACTATAAAGTGTTAAAAACGAAGCGCCCCCTGTCACCCATGACTTTTGATTTTTTGGGCTATTTGGTTTGTTTTTGGTAGATATGAATACCCTCCAAACGATTATGCTCAAAGATGCTTGCTTTCTCTGTTATGGGCATTTGTTGAATTAAATTCGGGATCCCGAATTTAATTCCACATGTATTAGTATAGGAAACCATGCATGTGCTTTTTATCCATTTTTTGGTGGCAAAATAATTTTTTTCAAAAAAATACACTTGAAAACACCGTTAGATAGTCACATTCCTCCACTTTATGCTGTTTTTACTATAAACCATTTTTGATCAAAATCTTATAGTATTGCTTTAAAGGTTACAGGAAATGAAAATATAAGTAGCTTCATATACATTCTTTATAACAAAATTAAGTGGAAAACACCAATGTAAAATTTTAACAAAGCACAAATAGTCAACAATACTCAAAACAACTTTCAAATACACTGCCTTTTTAATGACCTCGAAAAACGATCTATCTGAACTGTCCTACTGTGATGCTTACATACTTCGATAGCTTTGTCTCGACGTCGCGTCATGCTTTGTATCATCTGGTGTTTTGATATTGTACATTGAGGTCGGATGACGTCGGTAAGTGTTCAGAGATTTTCGAGATCCACGGATAATTAACAATACATATAATAGTTTACTGGGTGTGTATTCCAGGGTCTTATGAAACTCTTCGTACACTAACATGCGTAATCTCACTCAGCCAGTGCAAATAGATTGTTTTTTTAGGTCGCCAAATACAGGTTTGTGTGGCGGTATATTTGAAAGCATTTATGAGCATCATTTACTATTTGTGCATAATTGGAATTTTATGTTGTTGTTTTTCACTCGGTTTTGTTGTAACAAATTTATAAAAACTACTTGATTTTTTCTTTTCATGTAACCTTTAAGCTTGTAAACCAAATATATCTCTATAAATCATCTATATTATGCTGAAAAAAAGTTACATAGATTTTCATTTTTTGATCCAAACACATCTCCTGCAAATAACATTGAACGTTCAACATTATGGGCTTACATTTGTAGTGACTAGAATAAATAAAATCTGATATAACAATAATATAGTTACTTGCAAATAAGAATGTCAACATATTTATTTGTATATATATTGACTATTTTCAGAATTAAGCAGGTCACTGTTAAGGTGGTATTAAAGGCAAAATGAAGTTGCTCTGAATGAGATAAAAATAGGCCTGTTGCAAAGAGCTAAGCAAAAAAATCTTAATTCCAAAATTTGAGCCAAATTGGACAAACGGTTTTTGAGATATTGCTGTTTAAAGTTTCTTTGTATTCTATTGTTTTTGCCAATATATTGATAAAGTTAATGAGGAAAACTGGCAAAATGTGCTCATTAATATTAAATTTTGCCAATATTTTGCCAATATTTTATGAATAAACCTTCATACTACTTTTCCCTTTAATAATTTTAACTTGAACTTTGCCAATGTGTTTCTATGACCTAAAACTTTAATGTATGATTTGCCCGCCCATCTTATTTGCATAATTAATTAGCTTTTTGTATAATGCTCATTAATTATGCAAATATGCAAATTACATGGGCGGGTAAATCATATGTTAATGTTTTAGGCCATAGAAACACATTGGCAAAGTTTCAAGTTAAATTATGTAAAATAAAAATAGTATAAAGGTTTATTCATAAGATATTGGTAAAATATTGGCAAATATGAATATTAATGAGCACATATAGCCAATGTTGCTCACTAACTTTATCAATATATTGGCAAAAATGATAGAAAACAAAGAAATTAAAATCAAGCAAAAGCATATCTTGGCAACCGTATGTAACCAAGTGCCTCTAAATGCAGTTTCTAATTTCCAGAAACATCCTTTCGATCCACCATAACAATATATATAATATAGGTAGATTGTACTTTGTATCACTACATTTTAAAAATAACGACTTAACTGTTGGGGACCCATAGTTCAATTTAGAGCTACTCCCTTTAACCTCTGACTAATCTCAAAATTCCAGTTCTAATCTCAAATTCAATCAGCTAAACTCTTTCTGTATATTGTGAAATGTATGGAGGTGTATACTATTATTTATATCCAATTATTTTCATTCAATATATCAATAAACAATTGACTTTTCTTATTTAAAAAAAATGTTGGTTTTACATTTAAAATGTCACATTGCCACATTTAAAGTGCAGTATTCTAATAGTTGTAATTACTTATAAGAAAACAGAATTATAACATAATAGTGGTATTGGTATCCCTGTGTTCTTTAAAAAAAATCCCTTATAGTATTATGTGAACAGATAATCAAGCAATACACTTCACAAAATGCACTTTTTACTTAAAACAAAAGTTGAACTATAATGTGACCTATAAAATAAAGACAACTATAAAATGACGCCTTTGATAAAGTATGTCAATTAATGGTTGCATAGGAACTACAAAGTAAATAAATATAACCTGTACACATAAGTATCAGTTACAGTTGTGTAAAAAAGGTAAAAGGTTCTGCCACAACTTATGAATGAACTAAAAGTAAAGCCCTGTATGTAAAGACAGTGCTATCAAGAGGTTGGAATTATTTTTATCAAAATGAACTTTCTTTCCCCCTTTTAATTTATCGTTTTTCAATTTCATACAATAAACTTAAGGTTAGACCGCTAGTAATCTCCTACTTTCCAATTCACTGATGCCTCACCTCAAGGTGGATGCTTGACAATAATAAGGGAACAAATTAAGTGACACGATAATTAGAGTTTACACTAAGGTCACACAAAATCGGTATATTTCTGTTCACAAAAAGTTTTCAAGGGCCAGAAGTTTTGATGTTAATATTTTGTATTAATTACTCTTTTTGAGTGTAGGTGTGTATTATTTTAATGATCTTATCTAAATATAAATTTGATGTCAAAGATTCAATACCAGGGGCATGCGAGTCTTGTGATAACTCGTAACACAAGAGCAAATAACATGTGTGAATTAATCATCACATATTCTCTCAATTGTTTGAAAAACTTATAAAACTGACAAAAGTTTATTTATCCAACAAAACAGAACATAAACCTTGTGGGTTAATACCAATAAATGACATATAATGTTCAAAATGTATTCATTTAATGTAAACATGCATCAAAATAATGTTGTCATTTGAAAAAATACTACCTTATTATTAACAGAGTTAGACAAACAATGTATAAAAAAACAACATGATAAAATACAAAATTTGTGAAAAAAGCATGTGATGTGCATTTGTAATTTACCAATTTTAATGGTACTGGTAGTAAATTATAATCAAGTATTATAGTTGTAGTGGTATGGTATGATGTTGTACATTAAATGTAAATTTGAATTTATAGTTTTATACATGTGTATGTTGTAATAGAAATATAACATTTGAAGAGAAAAATCATTTGAAAAAATAAAATATCTTTTGTGATTTTATTCTGCATAATATTAAAGCTTTTCAGCTAAAATACAATTTTGCATGCAAGCAGTAACAGTAAATGCTCTACAATTTAAATCTGAGACGAAAATACATTTTCGTCAGATTTAAATAACATTTACATATAGGTCATTATTGATTTAAATATCTAACAAACATTTCATTCCAATTTTCATCAACAGTGAGCATTCAAGTTTTTATCTCTTTTATTGAATATAAATTATTCATATTTCAATATTTTTCATCATGTTTTGATTGTTTTCTTCAGTCATTTTGGTGTATTGATTAATTAATTTCTAGCTGGCGAAATATTTACTCTTTATGTATAATCAAGTGACTAATCCCTGATAGGTATTTAGCAACCTGGATGGATTGGAGTGGCCAATATATAAATATGACATCATCCCCCAGGGGGAGGGTCTGTCATCATTGAAAGGGAGGTATCAGTTATGACCAAAGACTTTCAAACAGAACCCTAAATAAGTACCGGTATATCAAAAATATCAAAATACACCTTAACCTTAAGTAAGTATGATTGTTGAAAATTTACTACCTTAAGCAAGTAAACACTTCTGTTTGCCCCTAAGAAATTAATAACCATTTATATACCCTAAACACTGAAGTGATATCATTTTGCTTTTCTTGCATGAGGACTTTACAACTTCTTTATGTTAACCATATTCCTAAACACCACGAGCACAGTCCATGACATGCAAATATGTTTTGGCCCTGGTATCATGGGTATTGGCACTATTTGAACCACCAAGGGGTATTATATAGGAATGACTCATTTTTTTACTCATTTATCCATAGGGTTAATTACTTTACATTTGAGTGCATATAGCCACTTTAATACGCTGCATACAGATTCATGTACGCTATTATTATACAAATATATCCTAAAAATAGCAATAAATCTCGTTGATGTTGATGAAATTAAAATCCAGAGATACTTGAGAAAATTAGAGCTGAATAGGCTGTGGCTGCATGTGGATTTCCCCTGGGATTTTAGCAACTGTTTTTAGACCAAACGTTTAATGAACCCTATTTTTGAGACCCTAAAAGCGTAACTCATCAGTTTCAAAAATATACCCTTATTGTTGATTTTTGGACCCTATTCATATTACGTACATAACGTGCCTTATCCTAAAAATCCATCCTTTTTTCGTGAATTCTTGGTCATGCCTGATACCCTCTTTAATAATGACAGACCCCCTGGGAGCTCTGGTCATAGCTAGCCTAGCGATGCCAGGGACAGCATATTGCAAAATACACTATGTCCCTGATCAAAAGTGCATTTGATGATTTAACAGATTTAAATTTTTCTGAATACCTTTTTATCCAAATTACCTCACACAAAGTTCAATGAATGAAATTTTTAACCAATTCATCATTTTCCAATGAACTTGGAATTGAGTATTGGTGACAGGGGAAATTTGAAAAATACTGATACTAGCATGGGGAAATATTGAAAAAGCTGAGTGTCTCAAACAGGAAGCCAGTTTCAGAAAAGTTTGACCCTTGTCCAAGAAATGACAATCAATTCACAATGAACTATTTAAATAATTCATTGACATTGAGCATAACAATACACATCAATTGTTGCATTTAAAATGGGAAGTTCAATAAGTGTAAAAAGGCAGATTTAAAAGAGTATTAAGTTATACGTTAGGGAAAGCAATCTCCTAAAAAAATCAAAAACATCCAAGGTTAAGTCCGGGGGGGGGGGGGGTAACTCAAATTTGATTTTAGTAGGGTGTGTTGCTGGGAAATGTGAAGTACCACCCATGTATATACCAATGTCAATACCAAAAAGCAACCTATCCGTATACCAAATGCCCAAATTTGGGTCAAATTTATACAAAAATTGAAATTTTCTGCAAAAATTATGCTAATTTGGCACAAATTTAGGTTGATTTTTGTTTGAAATTTAGACAAAAATACAAAACTTGCGCCATTTGGTGCAAATTTCAGAAAATTTTGAAAGACAGACCCATCAAAATACCACATTTTGCAAAGAAAAAGGACCCATTGGCATACCAGACGGCCTAATTTTGCTACCCAAGTTTGGGGCACATCCCCGTAATCACTTCTGTACCAAGTACCCCTCCCGGGGGTTTAGTTCAGTTAGACCTGTTGAAACTAAAAACAACATATTAGTTTTCACAATATAGTAAAGGAGTTTACAAATAAATGAATGACATTAAATGTCAATACCTAATTATTCAAAAATTATCAAAAACCTTTGGAAAAAACTTTCTATAACTACTGTAAACACCAATATTTCCGCGCTCAGTAATTTTCGCTCTCAACAAATTTTAGACCATTTCGCGCGTTTTTATTTTCGCGCAATGAACATTGTTCGTGTATAGAATTCCATTTGCAACCCATCCACATTAATTTTCGCGGTACATTTATTTTCGCGCTAATCTCATTTTGCGTGAAAAGCGCGAAAATAAATGTAGCGCGAAAAATACCACTTATACAATATTAGGGCTAGTATACATAAAGCCTTTTAGTTGACAACACATTGGCAAAAGCAATTTCATGTCGAAAAAAATAAAAACAAATCAACAACAAGGACATCTAGACATCTTTACAATGTTTTCAGAATTATTTTATTTACAATTGTCATGAACTGTCTAAAAGGTTGATTCCACATTTCAGAGCCAAAGCAGGTGAGGAATTTTGCATAATCCAGACTTTGCGGCACTGACGTAAATGTATTGTCGCCAGTATTGATGTCGGTCTAACACTTTTGGTGAGTTGTTGACAAGGAGAATGCTTGCTGATACCAAGAATCTTAATAAAACATTGATATAAAATTTCAGTAAACAACCTTTACCAAGCATTCCCCTATGCAGTAAACAGGGCTGTGAGAGTCGGCTGATAAAAAACTCTGAAAATAGTGACAAATGCCAAAAACAGGCTGAAAATAACAATAAAAGCTGAAATTATGACTCTTTTGAAGGCAAGAAAAAATCTGAAATCAGATTAAAATCTGAACTCTCACACCCCTGAGTAAAGTGGGGTTTTTTCTCCCTGTGCTGTCATGGTTGCTTGGATTTCCCATAGGGTGCTTCTTTACCTCCTTGAAACAGGTTTACTGTTTCAAAACACAAGGTGATCTGCTATCTTAGTAACAAGTCAGCACTACACTTGTTTGGGTTCTGATGTTAAAAATGCCTTTCAATATGCATTCAACATTGAAAACATGATAAATAGGCCTACCTATATTTCTAAAAACATGCCAGTGTAAGAAAAACCCCAACCCCAATAGTTCCCTTCTGCTAATTATACTTATAAAATAGAAATGCATACAAATCTCTGAAAATGCTTTCAAATCACTAAAAAAGCATTTCCATGTCAATATTCTAATTGTCACATTTAACCTTGTAGTTGACTTTTTTAGACATTGTTAGATAATTGCTATAGTACATAGTTGCTATATTTAAACAGCCAGTACAAGAAAACCCCAACTCCATGAGCTCCCCTCTGGAACTATATATTAGAAAAATTATCTAACAATGTCTAAAAAAGTCAACTACAAGGTCAAATGTGACACTATGATGGGGATATAAAAATGGAAATGCTTTTTAGTGATGTGAAAGCATTTTCAGAGATTTGTATGCATTTATATTAAATGACAGAACTTAACAGAAGGGAGCTATTGGAGTTGGGATTTTCTTGTACTAGTATAGTATGTGTCAAGCTTGGTATGTGTACCTTATGTCTTCCTTTAAAGACCGTACTTGTTGCTCCCGTCCCAAGAACATCAGCTGTGTACCAAATGTACGTCTTTGTACTGCGTATTTGACCACCGGTAGCCATTACTCAAACTTCTAGAAGGAAAAACAAAACCATAAAAACATTATGATATGATAAATCATTGCAAATGGAGACACTTCAAAGGCATGAAAGAATACATTAAAACTGTATATCAGTGTTTTAAAAATCTGAATTTGCAGTTTTAAAGTAGACCGGCCTAAGACTGTCATCAACAGTTGATATTTATGCTTTGACTGACATCTGATTTCCTGCTGGTAGACATTGGGATATGATATCAATGTAAATATATGCTTGATTAATACGTACAACTATTTTGAAATAGACAGTTCACAAAGTCTGCATACCATATAAATTCAAACACAAAATCTTACAAAAGCTTATCAATCACATACAAGTTATATCAATTTTATAATTAAATCACAATGTTATATAATTAAAATCGGACAGAAACCCTAACATTTATGGGTTGATTGGAATGTAAGGACGTAAAGAAAACACTGGTCCGTGGTGTAATTATGTAATTGTCATCATAAATCTTTTGAGAACATCCGAACATTTGAAATTGTACCTCTTCGTGCGACTGACTTCAGAACATTTTTTTTTTCAGAAATCAATTTTTTACTTTCAGTAATGAAAATTTGTACCTATTGTTGCTGGATTTAATTCGTGAACGCGTACTCAAAGTCTTGTGCATAGACGCGAACACAACAACCTTGAAAATGTACGCTCGCGTCAGAGACAACTGCGTATTAGGTACAGACACGCGTTCACGAATTAAATCAAACAACAATAAGTAAGCTCGGGTGGGTATCCGGGTAAGCACAGCAGTACTTCCCTCGCTTTGCGTGCACCACTGAATCTCGGGTTCGATCCCGGTCCCGGTGCTGGATGTGCATTTGGTTTTCAGTCCATGCTTGGTTCCGCATGTTCTTCTCTGGGTACTTCGGTCTTCCTCCTGCATCCAAAACTGATTTAATTAAAGAGACTAGCCTAGATTCCACTAATTAAAAACTTATGGAAATGCTCTAAATAAAGCTTAAAAGTGTAGTAATATCCAAAAAAGTTCATAAAATTACACAGATATGGCTCAAATTGAGAGATAACTAATTTGCAATATATCATTCTTTGATGGTGGTGTGACTATCTTGCGTTTTCTGAATCCTAAATTTGTACCTCAGATCTGGATTTACCAGATAAAAAATCAAACAAAGCTCTTAAGAGATAATTTAATACATATTAAAAGAGAAACAATTTCATCAAAAATAATTTGCTTACCCATCACATGTGTGGAAACAAAATCTTTTTAAATTTTGAAACTAGAAACACTGTTTTCACATCTTTTTTTTTTCGCCGGCGAAAAAGAATAAAACAGGGAGGTAGGCCTAAAGAATTGCAATTTTCTCCAATATTCCTCAAAATCATGGAAAACTATTTGAAACAAATTAACATGTTTTACCGATTCATGTAAAAAAATATGTAAAGGTAAACAATTAGTGGGAAGAATCTAGGCCAGTCCCTCTAAAGAAAGATCTTGGACCCCAATGGAAATAAGCCTCAGTTAAGGTTTTCTTGGGTTATCCTTGGCGATTAGCCAAGAGAATTCTTTCTTCTTTTTTTTTAACCCGGGTTTTAGTCCCAGGCCTACTCAACATATTTGCATCTCAATTTTGGATAAGGGAGGGATACAGGAAACTATAAGAATCAAGTGCAAGTGAACTAAATATATCTATCTATCTATCTATGTCGACCGCGGTCGGAAGCCATGATGAATTTTCTCCACTGCTGTCTGTTCCTCAAGCCGTCTAGCACAGTGAGCAGCAAAGTTTAGGCGGCGACCTCTCACTATTTCTGATAGTTTGGGTAAATCACCATATAGGTCATGAGGAACCGGTGTCTGGACTAGTGTTCTGGACGCCCACCCAAGGGATGCACGTGCACAGGGAAGACCAAGGCTGACGTACCCAGTACTTCTTACACAGGATGCTGGCATTGATCAAAATGAACTTTTCAAACTCATGCTAAACAGATAGATCCGACACGTATCTTTAATACTATTGAGGGAGTCACTGGTTGGGACTAGTACTAAACAGATAGTCCGAGGTGCTCAGCCATTAATACTCGATCGCTGACAATCTCCGTTTAATGTTTAATGCTAGTGGACAGAAGAGACACAGCGCTACATCGAGCTACTAAACAGACAGCAGTGGAGAAAATTCATCATGGAAAGACATGAAACCAAGATCAACAAAATGCGTCATTGGGCAAAGTCACGTGAAAGTCTCTACAGAATCGTGTATGCTCCCCGCCCGATCGACGAATGAGATAAATATCGGGACATCGCAGTGAGTCGATCGGGTTTCACGATCAAGTCTGTGATCACAGACCCATTATGTAATGCAGACTAGGCTAGTTAGGGAGATATATGTGATCTTGGGGATGAAATGTGGATCATGAATTGCCCCTTTAAGTACCCGTATGAATCTGGTTGAGACTTAACAACATGTATTTAGTCTCAGATTATAAGCTTAAAATAACATATTTTTGGTACTTACTTTCTGCTCTGAATTCTTGTGAGCTGTGTCTGGATATCGTTAGCCCAGTGTACCTGGGACATATGTGTCCGTCATTCGTAGGTAAATTGAATATGACTTCATGATGTGACTAATATAAGCCTGATAAATGAGACGGCAAAATAGAAGAAATTTGAAAACTGCTATCACATCACACGTACACAGTATTGCCATGTATTGCGGAAGTGGCTACGCGGAACACGAAAATAAACGGGAATTCCCAGACAAGACAAGAATAGTCCCTTAAAAGGGTCGAACTCACGACATCTTGATTTAGACTCAGTCCAATCCCCGATGTATGGGGATGCTCAAAGTAGACTCATCAGGTTTACATCATTGGCGGATCCATAGGGGTGGGGGGGGGGAGGGGGGCGAGGGGCCCAGCCCCCACCCCTAAAAAAAAAAGAAAGAAAGATAGAAAAGAAAAAGGGGAAAAAGAAAATAAACACTGGAAGAAAAAAACGGAAGAAAAGGGAGGGAAGGCAGTGGCGTAGCCAGACATTTTCATCAAGGGGGGCCCCGAGGGGGGCAAGGCGGGGCAAAGATATTTTGAAGGGGGCAACTCCCCAAATGAGTAGACACAAAATGGTACACCCCAATTTGTTTACCATAGCTTCTTATGTAAAAAATAACGTTTTCGTTTTTTTTTCTTTTTTTTTAAAGGAGTAAATTTCTTTATTTTTAAGGAAATTTTGCAACTGTAGCGCTAAATTGCTATGATTTTTGACGTGCGCGCGAAGCGCGCAAAATTTTTAAACTTTTTTGTTACAATTACGAAAAAAGATAGTAATTTTGTATGAACTGATAACACTGGAGTGAAAAAATAGACAATTTTGGGGCATGCTAAATGCTCAGGAGTGTATACGAAATTTCAATTTCATTTCTGACCTATATACTTTTCTTGATTTGCTGAAGTATTTCCTTAGAGTACCTTGCCCAGATTTTGATGGAAAAGGCGCTAACATGAAGCAGCAAGCAGCAAAAAACTATGCACCAAATCGACTAATTAGTGTTTTGAAATTCCAAAATTGTCTAATTACTGAGGGGGCACCATAGATTTTAAATCTACGGGGGGCACATCCCCCTCACCCCCCCCCCTACGTTTTACTTTTTTATTATTGAATGTGTTCCGTGCTTTGCCCAGATTTTGATGGAAAAAGTGCTAACCGAGCATTAAGCAGCAAAAAACTATACACCAAATCGAGTAATTAGTGTTTTGAAATTTCAATTTTTTCTAATTACTGAGGGGTCACATCCCCCTCAAACACCCATACACATTATTTTTGTCTATTGCTGAAGTATTTCCCTAGAGTACCTTGCCCAGAATTTGATGGAAAAGGCGCTAACTTGAAGCATCAAGAAGCAAAAAACTATGCACCAAATCGAGTAATTAGTGTTTTGAAATTCCAAAATGTTCTAATTGCTGAGGGGGCACATCCCCCCTCACTCACACCCTACTTATTACTTTTTTTTATTGCTGAATGTGTTCCGTGCCTTGCCCAGATGTTGAAGTGCTAACTTGAAGCAGCATGCAAGTAGTAAAAATCTATGCACCAAATCAAGTATTTTGTGTTTTGAAATTCCAAAATTTTCTAATTCATGAGGGGATGTGCCAGACACCCCACCCCGTATATACGTATACACATGTTTTGTCTATATTTGCTGAATGTTGGCATTTCATGAGATGGGTCAAAAATGTGTTACATGGTCATAATGGTCAAAAAAATAATTGTTTGATATGATGTTAATATTATTGATCTCTTTCAATTCAAGTAACCTTTTAGCCAAATATCACTTTTGTTTTGGCATAATGAGCTAATTAATGGTTAATTACTCCATAGACGGCAATGCAAACTGTAATTTTCAAACGCGTTTTTCTCAAAATTGCCTGTTTTTACTAAAGCAAGTCATAAATTGGAATGATTAATGGTGAACAGTTCATTTTTTCAGAATATGTTCTAATCACTTTAATAGTTACTTTGATGCATTAAACTTGAAACAGACCCCTTAGGGTCTTGGTGTTGATGACCTTCAATTAATTAGAGGGGCTATACAAGGGTAGAAAATGGTGATGTTTCAAATCATTCTGCCCTGATTCTTATTTGATGCAGCTTGATCCCCTGAACATTTTGACACCAAATTTGTCAAAATCGGACAAAAAATGAGAAGGTGCTGCCCAAAAAAGTGATCGAAGGGGGAAGGGGGTCTGAGGAAGGTCTAAAAATGATAAATTTGCCAATTACTGTAATTATATACCGAATTTTAGCCATGTTGGTGACTATCTGTATGTATTTGAGGTCAAATAATCCATTTGTAAATGTTCCAGCAGTGTCAAACCTTCCAAAATGGCGATATTGTCTCAATTTGGGTATCTACCGCATCCGTAGGCACCGCATCCTTAGGCACCACCACCCTTGTACTGCGAAGTTCAAACCATTGTCTCTCTTAAATTATGTAACCCATGAACGCCAAATTACTGTCACAAATAGCAGAAAGTTTAAGCTTTCAAATGAGACATTAAACAAGTTAATAGGCTAAGGAATAGTGAATTTACATCAAATTTAGTCCGAGAACCCACGAAAAAATGTAACAACACCACCTTTTTAGCATACCCACCTAATGACATGCCATCGAATGCGTTTCACTACAGTATCTTCCCAGATGTTGATGGAAAAGGTGCTAACTACGCCACTGTACACTGTATACAGCGCCCCATGAAGGAGCATTCGCACAGGGGACCCATGGCTTTACGTGACTGTCCGACCACGGAGCAAGTAGTAGACTTCAGAATTTTGACAATCTCTATACCTCAAAAAGTGTGATTTTCTGACCCTTCTCTATATCATTTTTTTAGAAAAAGCACCCAATTTTGGGAAAATTTAGGTGTTTTTTCGACAAAATTTTCCTAAATACACCGGGCCCATCAATATACCAAAAATTACGAAAATGCACCATTTGCCAGTAAGACCCCCC
>JXSR01S012102.1:82626-99340 GCA_000969725.1 Ophiothrix spiculata | reverse complement strand
AAATCAAGGAAATATTATACTTTAATGATGTCTTTAATGCAGGCATCAACCTGATACATGAACATACACTCCTCAGTCTTAGTCACAGCAAGTATGCCACATCATGCCTATAGACTAACCCAGGTATACGTTGAATGCAGCGCCCCAAGAAGGAGCATTCGCACAGGGGACCAATGGCCCCAAGAAGGAGTATTCACAAAGGGGACCAACGGCTTTATGCGACTTCCAAACCACTCTATCTTGACCAAGCAATTGTCCAGTGAAACTTAAAATAACACTTCTAAGCTGCATGGCGAAGGTTAATAGTGGGGCAAATGAACAAATCAATTTGGACTTTGGACATCTAGATGCATCTAGATCTAGACTTCAGCAAATGATTACACGAGCATAAGTGACTGCATGTGAAGTTATGCACATCCACAGACGCATTATTTCCACTAACATGCACACCCCAGCGAGTCACGCCAGATTGATGCGCAACTGTGAGATCACAATCTGCACATCGTAAATGTACATTCATCTAGATGCATAGAGGGGAGCGTGGCAGAGCGGTTAGAGCACGGGTCTCGGAATGCAGAGATTGTGGGTTCGAGCCCTGGGCCGGGCGGTTTTCGTCTTCTTGAGCAAGAAACTTTACTCTACTAAAGCCGTGGGTCCTCTGTACGAATAGACTCTTTCATGGGTATGCATGTTATCATGCAAGTACTTGTATTATTGATTGATCTTGATTGATTGATCTAGATTTGATGCTCCTGTGTGGAAACCCCAGTATTATGAACAGTGGTGCAATAGAATTAAGTTTTTATTACATACTTAAATGAAGTTTGACCTTAATTTTGCGAGCAAATGGTAAACTTTTGATAAGTGCAATTAGGACGAAAAAGGTGAATCCTTGAGGGTGGCGTCATACATCAGGTTGATGATTGCATAAATGTAAAATGAAATATTACACATTCCCAAATTATAATAAAAACAAAAACAGGCATTAATACAAAAACAAACAAACAGAAACTAAATATACAAATTTCAAGTGTCGTCTCATAAATGCAATAACAAAACAAGAGTGCCCTTTACGTGGTTAAAAACAACCTTTAACAGAAGAAAAGAAAGTGAATAGTCATGTTTTAATATTTCCTAACAAGCACCTACAGTCTTCCTTAAATATCTATGACTTGCATGGTTGCGTTTGAATTTCATGAACCAACTGAATGACTAAGCTGGATTCCTCCTCTTTCTTATTACAAAATGCAAATTTAATTTTTAAAATGTGTTAAAACAATATCTAATAACAAAACATGATTTTTCTGTACTCAAGTTGTAAAGATTGTCTAAGCATGTGAGAAGGACTTAAGGCTGGGGTAGACCTTCAAATGGCATAAACCGTTTTTGTGCTCTAACTTTCAAACTAATTGCATAAACTATATAAAAGTACACATTTTTAGAAGCCTTAATTGCAACAAATCCTGTAATATTGGGTGTACACAAAGGAAACTTGCAATCTGTGCGACAATCATTTTAAAATATACATAATTCCCATGTTTAAGTTCAAAACTGTGATTCCTTTGGATTAGTCTATACTCAACCACCAAACAAAATTTTAGCTACCAAACATTTGGTCCTGATGTTACCAAATATTTGCGATCAAATTGAAAATATACATGGGTAACAAACATTTGATGCTGCTTCAATGACTTCACCTTGATTCAGTTCAACACATGTGTAATTTAGCGCGAACTTTTCTTAGCTCGATGTAGAAATTATCTTATTTGGAGTCATTTGTCATTTTGACCTCAAGACCAAATGTTTGGTATGGTAGCAAAAACTTTGTTTGGAGGCCAACTATAGACTGACCCAATAACATTTTCATACCATATAATTCCTTCATTACATGCTTCATAGAAAAACCTTTCACAAAAAATATATCACAATTTTTATACATGTACAATCAAAAACTGTGTACAATACAATTAATATAATTTAGTAGTGGCGCTGGGTGGTTTTAACTATAAATCCTAAAACAAAGATCTATGTTGTAATATGTGACAAAGGCACGGTAGGTATCATCTAACACAGTTAAAATCAGTATGTCTTGAAGAAGACTCATTTGTAACCCTCAAAGTTGCCAAAGGTATATAATCATTTGTTATATAGTCATTCTTAGTCAACAAGTGTGAATTCACTCCCTTATACAATGAGTATAAGGAATAATTGGCTATCCATTATGAGACAATATATGACAGCGCGTCAGCGTTACGCGCAGTGGGCCCGCGCGTTGAAAATTGAGGCGTAGTGTAGATGTACGCACACATCTGACGCGTAAGTCTTTACTTGAATTGGAATGCTTTATGTTTGAAAAGGGGTGCACGTTTTTACAATGATAATGTCTCTTGTTTTTTGGCAAATAATTAACTTCATTCTTGATCATATAATGTCTCAAATTTTGACTAAGAATGAGAATAAAAGTTAATATTTATTGTTTTGCCTGTCATCTATCGTCTCATAATAACGTAACCCATTACTAAAAAATAATGCACGCCCATCCATTATGAGACGATAGATTACAGGCAAAACAATAAATCTTATCTTTAATTCTCTAATTATACTTTTTGCAAAAAAATATACAGCATGCAGCAACAAAGCTACAAAACTACATGAGTATGAAAGCAGCAATAAAATGACATGCAATATAATAGGCCGAATTCATAAAAGTAGCAATTGCTGGCAAGAAAAAGACATTAAGAAAAAGCAATAGCTAGACTAGAAAAAGATTTAGCCTTCAGCTTGGACTAATACCTTTTTCTTGTCTGAGATCAACCCAGACAAGAAAAAGCTACCAAACAAACAATAGGCAGGCTAGCTTTTGCTTACATGAAGTTAGAAATTGCTTTGTTTACCACGTGATAGTTTTCAGACACAAATGTTACAGCAAGTCACTCCTCATTTTTGGTATCAATTTGACGTAGTTTTCAACAAATAGCATGATTTATGTAATCTATAGTAACGCAACACTAGTATACTTCAGTGTTTTTTCTTACGCAGCACAAATATAGCAGAAACCATGAATGTATACCAGTGCTAAGCTCCTCGTATAGGATCTTAGTAAAATGCAAGTAATTGCTACATGTTGTACGCAAAAGGTCAGCTTTTTGAATACAAATGTAAGCAATTACTAACCAGACGAGCAATTGCTTGGAAGGGATTAGAAATAGCTTTTGCGGCCTTGAGCTTTTTCTTGCAAGTCAATGCTAGCTTTTAAGAATAGAAATTCCAGAAAAGGCTATAGAAATAGCAATTGCTACTTTTATGAATTCGGCCTAATGTCATATTCCATGTTTGTATTAACCTACATTATAGGCCTCATGTAATATGAAAAGAACAGTAGGTTTTGACATGTGTCAGGTTTTCTCAGATCAAATTTATTAGAGCTATTACTGATTAAAAATCCTTTCATATTCAATGCAATAGTCTTTATACAGTTACATATGATTAATTGACTTACCCACAAATATAAAACAGCAAGTTTATAACAGCAAGTGCGAATGATTGATTTTTAAAATATAATATAAATGTCATTCATGGTACAAATATACATCATTTAAATTTTTTTTTTTTAAATTATCAAGCTGATTAGTGTAAGATGATAAATTTTTTCAAATTTGGTTGAAATTTTGATAAAAAGCACCATGTATACTTTGAGAGCAATATATTTTTAAAAATCCAATAAGTCCATCGTGCCTTTTTGCACTGAATCTAAACTTTATCAAGATCAAGGAATATTAGGCCTAAAAAACAAATTGTTTGATTGGCGTAACCCGACCTACCCTAATTTTACCACCGACCCTAGATATTTTTTATTTTTTTGAGCATGGTAAAAAACCTCCAAATCCCAAATTTGATGGGAATCGATTCATGGGAGCCCAAGATATGGCTTTCAGGACATTCAAAATGACAAATAAAAGATGTGTTACAGAAAAGTGCAGATGTTTTTGTATATGTGCCATATATTTTGTGTTCTTGTATGTGAAACATAGACTTAGAAAAAAAAAAACCTACCTACAATATTTTTTTCTCAATGTTACGCCAATCAAACAATTAATTTTTTTTGGCCTTAATGAACATTATGTCATTGCAGTATTGTGACATCCAGGATATATGAGAGGATATCAAAAAGTTTTAAAGATCACCAAAAACAAATACCGCCAGGAACATAATTTTATTATGTGACCTTTATGCAATCTGTGCAAAGTAACACATTTTACTTACTGTATAAGTGGTATTTTTCGCGCTACATTTATTTTCGCGCTTTTCGCGCAAAATTAATTTAGCACGAAAATAAATGCAGCGCAAAAATTACTCTGTATTTGTTATAAAGGAAGTTCCATACAAGGCCAATGTTCACGTGCGCGAAAATAAAAACGCGCGAAATGGTCCAAAATTGACTTTCGCGAAAATTACTGAGCGCGAAAATATTGGCGTTTACAGTACTGTCCACAGATGGACTTTGTAGAAGACCTCTTTTAGCCAAAAAAAATCCACATTGTATTTCCTAAAATCAACATTTTCAGGTCAGCCATGCTTTATTACATCATTATGACGTCATATTTTGACTGATTTCCATAAATTTGGTATCAATAGAAATAAGAGATCTTAACCTACACTATGGTATCAAATATCTATACTTTGGATGTGTCTGCATAGAATTACTGGGATGTAACCCTTCAAATGCAGAAATTTAATCTTGCCACGTATTGATTTCTCTATGCAGTTTATTTGGTTAGCGGAAGCAGGTTGTTGACATCTATCGACACCTGTATAGAAAGTATAAATGCCATTGACATAATTTTTGTACCATAATGTACACAAAGAAGAGTGACCATCCTGGCTAAAGTTTGATCGATATAGCTCCTTTCCTTCTTGGTGATCTTTAAAACTTTTTGAAACCCCCTGGTATATAGACTCTAAAACTCACAAAGGTACATATCAACAAAACAAAGTAATAATAAAACAAAACAATGATTGCACCTTTGGACGCAACAATCCTCACAGTTTTATAAGGTGAAAAGGTGTAGATAATGTTACTCTGACAGATCAACAAATGTACAGAAAACCAGCAGCTTCCCCTGACGCAGCACCATATTTCAGTCATTGCAAGAATGAAGCCTTCATAAAACTAATTACATGCTTACTTCATCCTTCACAGGAATCAGTATAGTATAGGAAAGTAATAAAGCAGTATAATACAATTTAAGTTAAGATAATAATTCTACATACTTTTGAACAAAAATACATGATATATCAAATAAGTATTTGAATTTTACATCATAAGTAGCAGTAACATATATATAAGTCGAAGTAGCCAAGATGGGAACACAATTTGTATTGCAAATGAAAATAAAACATCACCTGCACAATCATCTCCAAATAACTTGAACAAATATTTGGTAATGTGTATAAGTTGTCAGTTGAATTAAACAACACTTTTTATTGTTTCAAATAAATTTTGGACACAAACATAGATTTCTTAACGCAGCCACTACGTATCCACAAGCTGTGACAAGAATAGGACACCAGGAAGTATGCAACACTGTTTCCAATCAGTAATCCACAGCACAGTGACTTGTGCGTGAATGAAGAGCATTGCGAACTTGCGTAAAATACATATGCAATTGTGTTATGCTAGGCTTTAACTTTTTGTTTTCAAGAATTATTTGAAACAACAATAATTAGTTTGTTCTCTCTACTCTAACATTGCATTTTTATAGAACTTTTTTTTTCAACACAAGAATGTTGATTCAAGACAACAGGATTTTTAATATTTGAATTTCAAAAGGAATAACCAAGGATAAGGTGGGTATGAAAAGGAAGATTTATACCATATGGAAGAAATAACTTGGTGAAAAATGATAATACTTCAAAACTGATTTTGAAGATTAAAAACAATCAGACTTAAAATCAACATTTAGATGTGATCATCTTCTTAGGGAAACTTGACAAGAGCCTGCTTTATATCGAATCGTACTTGTATGGCAAATGGTGTAAAGATGGAAACTGTCCCCATCAAAAAATGTTAAATTAAAATTCAATAAATATAGTGAATATAGATTTCATTGCAAGCCATTGCAAAATTATATGTCACAGTGCAGCTTAAGCTCAAATCCGTAAATATTTCAACTTTTAAGGACTGCTTTTAAACTCAACCAGCAGCTATCCGGTTCTGGATGGTTGTCATTGTTCAGAACAGTAGCAACTGGTCAGATAGGGTGGTTCTGAGTGGTACACCATTGGCTGAGTTTTGAAGTTATCCTTTACAGTATATGTATGATTCAAACGCATGTGAATCAGTCAATGAAATAAACCACACGGCTTTTGAAGCAATATCAAGACATATTATGCATGTATAAACATGAAGTATATACATGAAGGAATTAAGAGAGGGAACCTGTGCTTTCTGCCATTCTGTTGTCGCTCATGGAGTAGAATTATTGTACCCCTGGATATGTTGTAAACAAGTATGGTAGCTAGGCAGATCATGTAGAATCTACATTGTAGATCTTCTCTTGATGCTTAGACAGCGTGTATATTTTATTTTACGAGCAAACAACGTCCATGTTTCCAGCAGTGTCTACTGCGACTTACTCTAAGCAGAGTACTCCAACTATTCTGTGATTCTGTTTTAAAAAGTCTCCAAGTGTGGCACATGCAGCTGTATGAATGGCAACCCAAGATGGCCAAGAAATGATTCCCCTTAATTCCTTGATGCACGCACACCTACGCCCCATGACTGCCTACAGGGTCTACTTGTCATCATGTAATTCTGCTCATGCAATCTCCACATATGACAGATTGACGTGTGCTAGGTTAATCTGTCACATACGTCACAAATTGCAGAGTAGTAGAACCACAGACAACTCAATATCGTAAAAGTTACTTTTTAAAAGGTTACACATTTCATCAAATGTTCAAACTACAGTAAATTTTCAAAGTTTTATCACACGCAATAATTCCACACACAATGTGAAATTTAAAAGGCAACTTCTAAAATTGACAATATATTTGGACAGAAGCAAATTCCATATTTATCCGTCAACTTAACTTTTTTGCTAGTTTCAGTATCACTTCTCATCCAAAGAGCATCATCAGCCAACAGACCTTTGACAGTTCAAAACTTGTCTGACGGCGAACCCGTTCTGTTGGCTTGTTGATCTGTGACTCTGTGGAGAAGTCATGTGAGAAATGTAAATTAATTTTTGTCACAATGTGCTTCCAGGTTTAAAGGATACCTGTAAATTATGGCTTTTTGGATATTTCCTTACATAACAGAAATGTAAAGGATGGTTTATAGTATTCCTTTATCTCTCATGTGACTAGTCCACACTGTGGCGGGTCAACAAGCCATCTAAAGATCTCAATTGGGTTGACTATGCTTCCTATATGAGGAACGATATACTGTAGCCATCGGAAGTCCTATTGCACAGATTTATACAAAAATTTGCAATTTTTTCACATCCTTGATAGTATAAAACATTCAGAGAAATATATCTGGACATATTGGGGAGCGTCCTGTGGTGTTCAAAATTCACAAACACACATATAAAATATTTCCACACACAGAACATGATGCATAAAAATAGCTCCAGAATTAGACATGACATTATGTGGCCGTACAGAATGAACAAAGCGTAAAGTTGAGCACTGAGGCCTATATATTGAGCTGCAATTGCACCATAAGTGGGGTTTGCATGATTGCTAAAAAAAGGGTACGATTTGTGCTGTATATCTTTCAATTTTACACAAAGGTCATTGTAGGCGGTCACATATCGTCAAAATGTATGGATCAAACCATGTTGCACCATTGTTCATATCATATAATACTGTACAATATAAATACAAAACACATGCTTCAATTTCATCTTATTTGGCAATTTGATGCAATGTCATACAAACCGCGAGATTAAACTTCCCTTAGTGGTGCACATGAAGTTAAGATGTAACACTCTACCTCATAAATATTCACAGCTGATGCCGCAACAGTATTTTGCCTATTTCACCAAATGCACACAATGCTCAAGCAAAGAAAAAACTGAAAACTATACCACCCCTGATACACTACAGACGTATGTCGCAAAGAAAATCAGTTTACTATTTTAAAATGTCCTTTTATTATGTTTTTCAGAGAAATATTTGTGAGGTATTGCAAAACAAATACAAAATGGTTTATCTTTGAAAATAATGAAAATTCCTGATCTCTCAGTGTTGGATGCTGCTCATGCATGTAACCACTTTTCATTGGGAAGTAGTCGCACCATATAAGAAAACCAACATTGCGTTCTAGATGTGAATGAAAAGTTCCTAACAATGCAATATGCACCTTGTATTTTTCCGCCAAATTGTGTATATACAGAAATAATACTTGATACAGCAATATCACTTGACTAAGGCGTTGGAGCACAATTAGACCATAACTTTGTGTGGCCGTAACCAGGCCACAGCTTTGTTTTTCCAAGATGGCCGCCGTAGGCTTGATTATGCAACTCCAGATAATTTCAAAACATGTAATAGATATTTTACAATAACCTTGAGGTGCATAATCAAACCTACGGCAACCATCTTGGAAAATCAGAGCTGTGGCCTAGTTGCGACCAACCGCACAAAGTTATGGCCTAATTGTGCTCCAACGCCTAACTCTGTTGTTACATTTCTCAAAGCATCTTTCATTACCTGAGTAGGAATCACACACATCTAACACCTTATGAACAGTAAATTTCTCTATTTCCAACATTTCATTATATCATACAAAGATCACATTTTCAATAATAAAAAAAGTGAGTTACATATGACATTGCATCAATCGATTGTTCAAATAAGACTCTATACACTGTGCATGCTATTCATGCGGTCTAAATTGATTGTCCCAGCTGTTGATGTGCATCTGTTAATTGCTGTAGTAATGAACCCAGCTGCGTGTGGACCTGCTGTATGCTTTGTGTTTCACTCTGCCGGCCATCTTGCTCTGAGGCTAACTTTCTTTCTAATTCTTCTAGTTTGTTTTGTAAAATTACAATAGTTTGCTCTCCTTCCTGCAATGAAAATACAACAAAAAATATGAATATAAATTATAATTTTATTCATTTCAACTATCGAAGAGAAATAAGAATATATAATGGCTCTGTCGCACACCAACGTATACGGCCAATCATGGACTTAGCACGACGTCATCAAGACTGTCTATTCATGACTGCATGCTGATGAGACTAAGACGATTACAGAAATGAGCTATGCAGGCCTTTCAGGTACAGTGAGATAATTCTTGAGGCTTTATGTAAGATTTTCACTAAATGGAGTTTCTCTTGAAATAGATATATCAAGTTTGATAGTTCAAATAATATTAAATATGTCATAAACAAATCCAAAATTTTGGTACTCAGAGATATAATATTTCAACATCCTATTAAAAATTCTTGTTCACTCCATACTGATGTTGTTGTGAGATGTTTCTAGATCCTAGCAATCCTTAGTTTGGCTAGATAATGTCATAGCTGAACATAGATGATGCTGCTTGATGATCTGATTACCTCTTGTTTATTTTAAACTGAAAAATACTATATGATCGCTGCTTGTCATATACGTAACACCTTTTCGCAAAATATTTTGTGATATAATCACAGGTCAGATGATAGTTAACACTGAGAAGCTGCATATAGAGGTGATCAGTCTGTTTTGAGGAGAGATGTAACCAACATAAGAACATTAATAACCCCTTCTAGGTAGCACAGCATACTCGGGCAGTTTACCGTATGGAGTTGGATAACATCCACATTGGACAGAGGATCTCTTAGTTTAATGCAGGGGCACAGGAGGGATTGTACTTGAGGACAACTAATAACCAATTTAACACTATTCATGACAACAGACTTTCCTTGCATGGTTTCATTCTACTAGCCAATGACTTAGCTAACCAACTCTTGGCTCTAACATACCATACCAGCTATGGTGAGAATAAAAAATGTAGACTGCTTGAACTTGAAAGTTCTGTAGGCGAGGAACTTTCTGTGACCTAAATGTCATAACAATTGCTTGTAATATTCTAAGTTCAGGATAATGGCAGTTAATTTTCTATTCTTGTTTTCAGAAACTGTTAAGCTGGAGATTTTTTTCTGTTTTTAACTGTTAAGCTGCAATTACATATACTTTGATCAACACCAAATAGGCGGGCCTCTTCACAATGTGAATTGATACAGATAAGCATGTGCGTAGCTGAACACAGCACAACTGCAGGAAACGCAGCGCGTGTTGCACGCAAGACTCGCCCATCAGTGTCTACGATGCGCATGTAAGTGGGTTTATTTTTACTTGCGGATGAAGAAAAGCTTCAAAATTCCTGCCCATTTAGTGTTGATCAAAGTATAAAAGTATATGGTATATTTTATATACACCTCGATTTTTTTATCAGATAATATTTTCTATGTTAAAATGCAGTTTGTAAATTTCCTAATAGACTTTGCATGTGGAATGATCTAGAACTTGATAAAAATGATTCAGCTAGATTTGGTTTTGACATTGAGCAATACTTGTTTACACATTAGTATGAATTTATGTTGTTTCATTGTGACTTACATTTTTATGCTATACAAATGTTTTTATGAGTAAGCATATTCAAGGTCGTAATTACATAACAAGTGCTCCCAGTCAAAACATGGGTAAACAACCTGGCTGAGTCATTATAATTATGTTTTTATGAATGGGATAAGTTTCTAATAATAAATCATGATGTAAATAATAGTAAAAACTTGACTTTTCTAGAATTAGTTGATTAATATAAAAAGAGTGAAATCTGGATCTTGGTTAGCAGATATTTTTGGCAGATGCCTACAGATGTTTTAGCTGATGTTTAAACTTGGAGAAAGTTTACCAGCTGTTACTTTGGTATTATTGGATACCGATATTTTTGTGAAGTGTAATACTTCTAACTTTTACAGTGGATGGAGAGAGAGTTTTGCTTCTTGTTGAGCAGTATAATTCCCTGTGTGCAATTTTGTTTGGTTGTTGAATACACCTCTGATAACTCCTCCAGAACTTGCTGAATCTGTATTTCGCTGGACATCATTATATATTTTTCTGCTCAAGTAACGAAAGAGAATTTCATCGTTGGAGAACATCGGACTTTGGGAGAAGAATTATTATCATCATCTTCTCATTTTATCATTGGACTTGTAGTGACGATTTCTTAAGGAACTTGAACTTACGGTGTGAAGATTTATACAGAACTTTATATCACTGTGTGAAGATATTTATTTCATGTGGAATTTTTGACTATTTTTCGCCAAGGAGTATTGTGGATATATTCTAGCGGAGAGACTGCTACAATTGTGAAGAAGTTGGACTTGTTGCTGCCAAAATCCAATAAGTAAAATAATCGTAGTTTAAGATATTGTGATTGTATTATTGGTCACTGTTTATATTATTGTTGATTACCATACTTTACGTAGTAATAAATTTGTGTTTAATTTTGACTTAAATTATATCAGTGCATTCCGCTTTTTGTTATTTGTCTGAACCCGATGAAGGTGTATACTGGCCTTGACTCGTGGAGTTGTAACATATACAATATTCGCTATATGCTCTCTGGGGAAGCATTCATATTTGAATTTGACAGGGATTATCCCGTCACTAAAATATGAGTGCTTCCCCAGAGAGTGTATAGCGAATAACATATACTGTATACTTCTATGTGATCACAGCTTTATAATTATGTGTACTTACCTGCACCTCTCCCCTCAGTCTGTTGTTTTCCTCCTCTAAATCACTCACTTGACTAAGTCTCTTGCCTAAATCTTCAGCTTCCTGAAATGTTTATTATAAAAAAGAGGACAAGGTCTTGAAAATTAAATCCAAAAATATTTTTAGAAATCTGTTTCCTCACATACTAATGATCCAAAATTTAGTTCATCACATTCACAAGTACTCAAATACAAAGAAAGGAGATAACACAAGATAAAACTGAGATGGCTCTACAACATGGTTTCATAGTAGCCTCACTCCTCAGAATTTTTTTAGAAACAACTTTTTTAGAAGTAAGGTTTTACAGAACTGTTTCATAAAAGGCCATAGCCCTTATCCTAAGAAACTTACTGCAGAAACAATTTTCTGAGGAGTGAGGGCTACAGTTTTTTTTAAACATTTCTGTAAAACTATGTAGCAGAGACATTGAAGTTTTACCATGTGCTTCTTAACATTTCATTATCTGCTTATTCTACGCTTAGATATGTAATCATGAAAATATTGCTAGGGTTTGTGGTTGACCTTTAACATTAACTTTCTTTGTATCTTCACTATCACTGTTATATCATTCAGTGATTATTGTTTACCTTTTTTGAAAAGGAAAAACCTTGTTATTTGTTATTGCTGATGTGGCTATTGTAAGTGGTTGACCTTCAAAAGTAAATTTTCTCCTTATATTCTGCACACTTACTACTGATCCCATTCACTGATTATAGGTCAATAAATGAGCATTTTATGTCACGAGTGAAATGAAACAAAGTCAATGCACAAACACAATTTTGATCAATCCAAAATCCTTGACTCGAACGCGGAACGATCAATATCTTATGTTTAACAGTCCGAGAACTAACCGACTGAGCTAGCGAGAATTGAACAGTAAATTTCCTGCAAGCGCATTGACTCACTAAAATCATACACGACAGAAAAATATTATTTCATATTTTGTAAAAAGAAATTTAAACCTTTACATGTTTACAAGGCCATAAAAAATCAAAATCAAAAAGAAAATAACCCAACAAAAATGATGTAGCAACCGTACGTGCTGAACACCTTCCAGGCAAACCAGAACGCAGCACATAGAGTGCATTGTTCAATAAATTCCTCCTTTGTAGTTTTTTTTTTTCGTGATTGACCAGGTTATACGTGGAGTGTATGAACTATGGTTTATCTTTTGTGATAAGGAAATCTTATCTTTTCTTTTTGTTGATGTGCTATTGAAAGGGCCTGTAGCTGGCCTTCAAGCTTTATACATGTCTTGACTATCACTACTGATCCGATTCACTAGATACAGTTTATCTTTAGGGATGAGGAAATCTTACCATTTGTTTCTGTTGATGTGCTATTGTTAGTGCCTGAAGCTGGCCTTCAAGATTAGCTTTATTCATGTCTTCACTCTCACTATTAATGTCATTCATAGGCTTGCTTTTTCCTGTGTCTGAATCTTGAAGCTGAAATACAAAAGATAAAATTTAAGTTTTTTTACTCGAGTTTAATTTATGAAGTATTGAGTAGACCCTTGGGTAACATGATCAAGACCCTCAGTAGATTATAAAATTTCACAAATTTTTAAAGTTGTGTGTAGGACTTTAAATATTAATTGAGCACTATTGTACCCATTTTTTCTGATTGGGACTGTTTCGTAGCACGGTGTTCTTTGATTCTCTTTTTCTCTAATTAGAGTTAGTTCATCACAGATATGCTATAATCAATCTAGGGTGGCCAAGCAAAATTGACATCTGATGATCTGAATGGCAAGTGAGTATTGCCACAGACTATTAATTAGGGTCCCTGTCAACCCTTAGTTTTCAGAAATAGTTTATGGGTGATTCCAAAGTAACGTTTGTGACCGAAAAGATGGAAAATTTCACTTTTAAATGGCCACAGAACCTAGCATAAACATAATATCAACGAGTTTGTTGTTAATAATGGTGCTCACTGGTGGGATCAAGACATGCAGGTGTTTAAAGATTAAAATAATTGCCAAGATACTGAATAAAGTTCATGTAACGTTCGGTAACGTTTGTGACATCGCACGGAAATGTTTTTTTGCTCCAAATGACTTCAAAGTTAAAAAATTCTCTGACATGTTAGCGAATATTTTATTGCGCTTTTCACACATGATGGGTAACATATCAAAAAATATTTCATAACAGTGGTAGGGAATTCTATCGTCAGGATTTCTTTTAATGCAAAGTTTTGTTTGGTAACGTCTGGTAACGTTTGTGACATTTTGGTGTAACTTTTTGGTAACGTTTGTGACATTTTTGAATTAAAACATGCGCTCATTCATGCACGGATAGAAAAAATTCAAAATTTCTGATTAGAAAATACTTCTCACGTACCGAGTAACAAATGTATGACTGAAAAAACTGCTCATATGGTCGAATAAAAAAGCTTTAGTTTTCACTGGAATGAGCCTTATGCACTGTAACTCAGCAACGGATAATTAAATCCAAATAAAAGTATACATTTCTAGAAGAGGATTTGCATACTGAACATGATGGTCAGGTCATTTTTGGACCAAAATGTGAAATTTTGGCCCTAAGGTTCAAAAAAGGTCCAAAAATCATGTTTTGGGCCTGACATTTTACGGGAAAGCTAACTAAACTATGTTTTGGTAAAATGTTGAACTGTTTTACTTTTTAAAACCTAGAAAGCAATATCCAGGAACACATTTTTTATTATTTTGCTTTTTTTCTTAGTTTTTGAGATATTGTCAAAAATTGGTCCAAAAATGTCAAAAAATTCCACTCCTTGTTGGCAAAATTTGACATTTTTTTTACCTATTTTCGGCAATATGTCAAAAAATAAGATAAAAATCCAAAATTTGAAAAATGCGTTCCTAGATATTGCTTTATAGATTCTAAAAAGTAAAATGGTTCAAAATTTTACCAAACCAAAATTTAGTTAGCCTTCCCGTAAAATTTTGGTCCAAATTACATATTTTGGTCCAAAAATGGCCTGACAATCATGTTCAGTATGCATATCTGCTTCTAGAAATATATACTTTTATTTGAATTTAATTATCTATTGCTGAGATACAGACTAAAAACCATTTCTGAAAACAAAGGGTTGACAGGACCCTTAAAGGTTTCTGTTTTGCCCCAATCTTACATATTTCATTTTTAATCCAGTACTTATTCCAATATTTTTTCCAAACCATCCTAATTCTCAAACCACTAATCTAACACTAACAATCCAACCACTAATCCTCACCAACATTGTATCAACATTTTGCATGATGTTACATTTAATTTCCACTCTTACCATTGTTTGCAAATAATACAAAATATATCATGTATTTCATGATGAGGTGTTATTTATTGCATAGTTACCGCTACTAAAGTTTGATGCATCATGCCATGCTTTTAACAAAGTAGCTTAAGTTTTGTGATACGTCAGGGGCGAAAAGTAATTTCTGTGTGTATTCATAGCTTCATTGAGGATGCATGTTTTAAATAATAATAATTTCGGCATTTATATTGCGCCTTTGCCAAAGGATACAAAGCGCTGGCCATTATAATTACGCCGTAACAAGGGAACCATCAGAACCACTACAACTTTTACTAGGTTACTTATTCGCACGTAATGACGAGATTTGATGCATCATTAGCAAAAAAAACCTGAATACCCCTATTTGATGTTATGTTGGAATAAATATTTTGGGAATATGGCATCTGTATTGCAGCCGCGGATCCGGGGGGGGGGGGGGGGGGGGGAGTAAAATTGGTAAAATCCTACAAAATCAGCCTAATTTGGTCAATTTTTTGTTGTAAAAGCTGAAAAACACACCCTCCGCCCCCCTGTAAAATTAAGATCCTAGATCCGCGACTGTATTGTGTGCAGGTTTGCATATCATTCGTGTAAAGAATAATTTGCTAGCTTTGTCTCTATGCACAACTGAATCTCGGTGCCTGAGGGGGGGCGTGAATTCCCCAAATATGAGCTTCATAGCCGAAGATGCCATTACACAGGCTGGTATAAAACTTTCAGAATCTATGTCTTTATTATATATATGGGTTTTTCACTAAGATTGAGTTTTATGAACCATCAAAAACCAGCCAGTGAATTCTTGCAAGTTTGACACTTTTCATAGCTACATACCTGTCAAGTCTCCCGACTTAGGTGGGAGTCTCCCGATTTTGGGTAGTCCTCCCGATCCGGTGGCCATTTCTCCCGCTTTTAAAAAAAATATCCCGTTTTGGAAAAAATTTCCCGCTATCTATCTCCCGCTTTGAAAAATAATGAACCGCCGTGTCCTGCTACCATGTACACCCTAACACTACATTTTGTTGAGAAATTGAAAATGACATCCCTATGAGTCGTCTGTTCGCTTGTGAGACCTTTTTTTTTTGCTTGTCAGTTCTCAAAAGTTAAGTAAAAAAATGTGGGTGTATCATTTTGGGCCTCATATGTTAGTAGTCCGTGAACGTTACTTGTAAATTTTAATCTCCCAAGTCAGAATTTGAAAATGTTGACAGGTATGTAGCTATACGAAGGATCGGTAGTAAAATGTTATTGTGAACATTAAAGTTTTCATGTGTGGTGTGCTATTAAAAGTAAACACATACAAAATGATTAACCATTTGAACCCTGGCCATTCCACGTGTATCTGTACCGCTGACCCGGCCCGAAAGTTTAAAAACACAATATAACCTGTAAACTTACTTTGATTTTGAATTACCTTGCTTTACTTTTTCATTTTAGAGTAGTCTGAATTGTTCCAATAACCAGCATTCACAAAAGAGTATTATTTATGTCGACCAACATACTCGACATTTCTGCTTCTAGAAATATATACTTTTATTTGAATTTAATTATCTATTGCTGAGATACAGAGCAAAAACCATTTCTGAAAACAAAGGGTTGACAGGACCCTTAAAGGTTTCTGTTTTGCCCCAATCTTACATATTTCATTTTTAATCCAGTACTTATT
>JXSR01S012102.1:31327-41639 GCA_000969725.1 Ophiothrix spiculata | reverse complement strand
TGTGTTATTTTCAGGAGTTTTACTAGGTTTGGGTTGGGTGGGGTAGATGGTGTTTGGTGGGGTCGGGTGTGGTTTGAGGGTGGGGTTTTACTTTTTGATTTAGGGGTGAGTGTATGTAGCAGTAATGGATCAAGGGGGCTGGGTGGGTGTAGTCGGGGTACATGTACGTTTGGTTGGGTGTGTACGTGGGGAGTATTTTGTCTTCATTTTATTTTTATGTGTGTGTGTTTGTCCTCTCTTTCTTATTTAAAAAAAACAAAATTTATAGGTTATAGCGATTCCGAAACACAACTACCAAGTCCAAGCCCAATATAAGACATTTTAATGCTTCAGTTTGACATGTTTCATGATATTATATACTATAATAACTAAACTTTTAAAAATCTTCAAAAAAAAAATGTCTTTGTACAATTTTGTATTCCTTGCATCACTAGCTTTAAGTTGGTGTATAATTTAAGCAATATAATCTGCAAAAAAATGAGAGGTTTAGTTAGTTTCAAATAACCAGTCTTGTTGACATAAGTGGCCACCAGAACAGTTTCTCGAGGGCCATAATTGATGGGGCCATAACTCCGTAGCGGAAGCATATTTTTCAATTCTGTTTTCAGCATTGAGTTTCTCTCATCAAGAGCTTAAATTTAATATATGATTCGACTATATTGTCAAAAAAATTAAAATTGCTAAAATGTAGCTGCATGGTGCGATTTGGTCTCGCCCTGAATGAAAATATTTGTTTCAGACGACTTTAACCGAGCAGAGTTGGTGAGAGAAAGAACTCTTTGACAATAATATAATATAATAATCAGCGCGGGCGGGGGTCAGAGAATTTACCGATCAGTTGTAATCGGACATCAGTAAATTTGCTAAACAAAATTTGCATTGACAATTGTCAGCATGTTTATCGATAATTAATCAAAAAGTAAATATTTTCAGTAGTGCACAACGACATTCTTTCATGTCTTTAGGACACAAAAAATTCTTTCGGAATAGTATTTCCTAACATAAAATTGATGTGATTCAAATTTCACCATTGGCGTAGCCAGGGGCTGCGGAAGGGGCGTGCGAACCCCGGGGCATTAACAACAGAAAATGAGAAAAAGAAAAGAGAAATAAGAACAATGGAAAACAGCAAAAAGGGTGTAGTAGTCCTAAGTAGTATTGTCCTAATTACTGCTAGGGACATTCACAAAATTTTCAACTTTATTTGTTTAGTGAAAATTTGTCTTGAAAGGTATTAAAATTACCGTCAAAATGAAGGGGTCAACCACTTCATATGAGTAACATATGGCAAAGTTATGGATGAAAAACATACATCGAAATTCAACCAAATAATGCCAAACATTGGGAACCTCTATGGAAAATTTCAACACAGTTTTCCATGTTTTGACCCGTTTTCAAATCAGGCGGGGCTCCTAATAAAAATGTGCTTTTATTTCATAGCATGTACACGTTTGGTATCATTTGAAAACTGGTATTGTTTCAAAGAAAATGCATATTTTTTATATCCATTGAACCTGAACAGAATTGAAGTTAGAACTTAAAATGTAAGTTGGAGATGAGGAACTTGGGCTGATGAAAATCAAGATGGCCTCTTGCACAGATATTTTTGTAAGGTAATTCAATTACTTTTAGCCATGATTTACAAGTTTTCTTAGACTTCTAAGTGGATTTTGCAAAAGTACCGGTAATTAGAGATATTAAGTTGCATTATTTATTCTAAAATTTTATGCACAAATATGAATTTATAATATTGCACTGTAATAGTTGAAGTCCTCTTCGACAATAATTTAACATTGTCATGACATTGTCATACATGTCCATAGACCTTAATTGATGGGGACCTCACTCTTTTGGTCTATGTGCTGCGAGCTCACTTTGGGTACTTAGGTCCCGGGTTCCAGTACCGGCAAGGTCGTATATTTAGGAATCTATTAAGTGCTGGTATGCCGCATGATGATTTCTGATAGTAAAGTAGGTGGGGTGGGTTACATTTAGCCCGTTACAATTTGGTGGCAGCGGTGGGATAAATAACGTGCCAAACGTAACCCAACCCTCTTCTCTTCATATCAAACGAATGGTTGCCATGTTTTGTATCGGCTGTCTGGAACAGTTGTTGAATTTTCCGATTGTAAATCGGCAACCCAACGACCAGTAACTACCGTCTATTTAGGTGGTTCTGTGTCTTTGGATCAAATCTTAAGCACAAACAAAAACGGTTGCCGGATGCGATTGAACAATGGTGAATTAGCATGTACGTGTCACTGCAGTGCTTTTGATGCGAAGGTCGAGTGATACTTCAATCGCCTTTTCTTTGCGAGTAGAAACTTGAAAGGTGTTGATGAACCAGATCATGAACACCTAAATAGCGGGTAAGAAATGGTGGTTGTTAGTAGATGCTCAGCAGAAACACACTGAATGACTAAATCCTTTTCGTACAAACTACAAGACTAACTCATACAAAGCCTCTCACTCAAGATACTCAAGTAAGCCAAAAAACTTCTTTTTTGGTAGTACTAAAACAGCCAGTTCTTTGATGCCATAGATTGAAGAAGATTTCGGGCGGTATCTACCACTAGCAGACAACTTTTTTCTTGCAAATGTCGCCATATTGTTATTGATCCGATATCAATTACCCACAATTCCCCATAATAACATGAAAATTGAGATACACTGGGAACAGAAAAATCAAAGATGGCGGCGATCGATAGGCACTTACGAAGTGGTCTGAATTATACGCAAAGTAATACCGAAATTTTACCAATTAAAATTTATTTTTTTGCTAAAAAGGTGAATGTTTAAACAAAACATTAAGTTTATAATCTTAAGAATCTTACCAAAAATGGACAAAATGTATGAGAATTAGTTGTTTTCACATGTAAACAGATAGGAGTTTCAGATTTCAGCGATGTGACATCGTTAGTTATAATTGTGCGTGCCTTTGAAAAGATTTTGTTTCATCCGTGTACACGTTTACCACTTACGTGTAACGGATCATGCGTGCGTGTAACGCATCATGCGTGTAACGTGCCCAACCTTACTTGCGAGGCATTTACTGATAGAAAGCCCAAAAGGTTCCAATTGCTAACTTATATTTTGATCAGAAATAGTTTTGAGTAAAAACGGCCTAAAATGAAGGAATGTGACTATCTAAAATCGTTTTCAAGTGTATTTTTGTCAAAAACTTGTTATGCCACAGCAAAATGGGTAAAACGCACATGTATGTGCTTTCCTATACTAATACACGTGGAATTAAATTGGGGATCCAACATTTAATTCAACAAATGGTCATAACAGCAAAAGTAAGCATATTTAAGCCAAATCATTTGGAGGCTATTAATAACAAACTCAAAAATCAAAAGTCAAGTGTGAAAGGGGGCTCTCCACTTTTATCTAAAAATGGTATTACTTTAAGTACTGTAAAACAAGAAATATTTGCTAGCAATTTAATTTTGCTAATACCCCAAAATCGCAAAATTAATTTGCCGCTAATATTAATAATGTACAATGATTTCAATGGCATGCTGATGCAAATTAAATTGCCGCCAAAAACCCCAGATTCTGAAATTCGCAAAATTTTCTTTCCGCAAATATTTCTTATTTTACAGTACTTAAAATGTGGCCATGCCATTGCCATAAACTGGGTACCTGATCATGACAGGTAAATGCAACTTCGTTCATTTAAAATGGCACGACTTGAGAACTGCACACCCTAACATAGTAAAAGTATACATTTTTGGAAAGCATTTCAAGGAATTCAGAAATGACACTGTTTTGTAGGAAGGGTAGATCTGAAAACATTGTGACTGTACAAAATTCAATTTTTTGCCAAAAAAGGATATTGATTCCGAATGGTGTAAATTTGGAATCCTATACCCCACATTGAATGTAAAGCCAGATTTTTTGTTCTTAAGGACAGGACCCATCAATGTATATATAGTTTGTTGGGGTTTGCACAAATCATGTAGAATTACGCCAGGGTGAAAATGAATTCAGTGAAAATCAAGTAAAGATGAAATTTGTCAAATTTTGAGCAGCCATATTATTTTTTGATCCACCCTTACAAAAAAAAAACAATGTCATTTTTAGATTCCTTGCAGAAAAAGCTTTCAGAAAATGTATACTTTTATCATGGTAGGGTGTATAGTTTTGAACCGATGTCGTTTTTAATTTATTGTATGCATGAGCCATTGCTTAAACTTGAAAAATGCACCACATCATTGTTTTCCCATGCACTTTCTATGGCAACCATCCCCACAGATCTGTCCCCTCACATCCACCACCCTGTAGGTTGGTTTACTAAATTGACTGTAAAATTAGTTACATGTAGCATCAACCGAGGAACTTCATTTTGGTGTCAAATTAAAGAAGAAGAACAGGGCTTTAAAATGAGACCAAAATAAAAGATGTGTGTGTTTGATTTCCTTTCTAAAATAACACTTTAGTTTTACTTCAGGCACTGCCGTTTGAAATTTGCAGGGGCTCATCAATATGTAGCTCTCCTGGAGCTTTTTAGGGGAGCGGTAGAAGAGCAATTAGAAAAGCTCTCCTGGAGTAAATGAGGGGAGCAATCTGTATTATTAATAAAATTAGTAAATCATAATTGTTTTTTCCTTTATATTTCAGAACAATTTACTTGTTACGTAATACTAATGATTATTACCTTTGTTTTCTTGCTGGACAAAGAGAGTTCGAGGCATACATGTACAGTTCGAAGAAACACAGCTAAACTAAAATCTTTGGAATACTTAACATGCATTGGAACTATCTTTGATGGATATGATTATAAAAATAAGACATGTATTATCATACTCGAGTCAGTCAGTCACACAATATGTCGATTTTATTATTATTATTGATTAAATTATTAGCTAAGCTGACAGAGACAGACAGCTCCTATGGTGCTTAAAGTTTACATAAAGGCATACGTTGAATGAATTGTTTGCAAGGAATAAAGTGAAATAATATAATAATGAACAAAAATGGATCCTTGTCAAATTCTTGTATTGTAATTTGTAAGTTATCAATTATCTTTAGAGACCAAATATGTTGATAAACTTGGTTTTTATTAACAATTCTGGACCAGGTTATCTCCTAGACCTTAAAATGGAGCCTGGTATGTGCCGGCTAACATTATGTTTTGTTACAAACGACGTACCCTCACATATATACTAAGGGACTTCTTTGCAGCCCCACGGATCCGGTCATCTCTCTTTACGTTCTGGATTTGACGACGACATACCTCGCACCACACCTTTTTAAATCCTATGTCTTGTAATTTCCAATTACGAAAAGTAGACAAAAGCACTTTATATGATTTAGGCATGATTTGTCATATGAAGTAGAAATCCGGATCCGTGGAACTGCAAACAATCGTGAATTATCGACACAAAAACACCAGAAGCAAAATCACAACAAACACAGGTGATTGAAAGGTGTCGCCCGGTAAAAAATTCACCGTTCACATCTATTCCTTTTCGTACATGTGTATAGCATAAACGCTAATGGACACAAAAACTTCCGATAAACCGCGCAGTGGTTGAACATTTCATTCCATGTCACTTGTGTAAATAAAATTTCTTTTAAAAATGACAACGCGGTGCGTATATCATTCAAGGCGCGCGATAAATTCGCGCTCTCATAAAGCAATTCAGGCACGCAAGGGCGCTCGATCGATCTCGCGCGCCTCAAACGGCAGTGCCTGTACTTTGTTCAGCAAAATATCACACCACCACTCTATTGGTGTACCCAGTTTACGACGCATGGCCATAAGAGAGACAACTACTTTTATATATGCTTAGAATTTTAAAACTGCCGGCGCGCGATGTAAAAAAATTAATGATAGTGTTTCTATAAATAAATTGTTAAATTCTTAAAATTAAATCTGTTTTGCATAGAGATCTAACCATTTTTGGTAAAGATATCATTCTTTTGGAATAAGGTCATTTTAAAACGACAAGCATATGTTCTGAAATTAAAAATTTAGGAAAATAGAAACTCTGTCAACAGTTTGCTAATAAACGAATTGGGTGGAAAATCATCTCAAATAATAAAGTTTTGATATTTGTTTTGATTCTACATCTTGCATTTCCTTGATTCAAAGAATCCATGTGGAATCTTGGTTAATACCTTTAAAAACCGAGACTCAAGGCCAGGGAGCAAGGCCCCTATAATTGAGCCTTAAGTCAGGCCCGTAGCCAGGAATTTTTTTTCAACGGGGGTGCGGATTTTCAAAAAGTGGAAAAAAAATTCCGTTTTGGTCAACCCTAAACTAATTTGAGTGGTTTTGCCATCTAAGTGACAAGCAAAAAAAGGGGTTTTAGCACTTAAGCAAGCATTTTGTGCAGTATTTTATTATAAAAACGACCTAAATTTACGTATTTTGGTGCATTGGGTGTTCTTTTGCCTGGGGGGGGGGTTCTCACATTAGGTTGATTATACAGGTATGTGCAACGGTTTTGGGGTGTAATTTTGCCATTTTAGGTATATCGATGGGTGGGTTTTTGACACAGACCTAATGCGCCCAAATGGAAAAATTGGGTGGTTTTTGGGAAAATTGCCTTAAAAAGCACCCAATTTGACTCAAATTGGGTAATTTTTGCGGCAAAATGGTATGGTGAAGGTTGCAATATTGCCTTTTTTAGGTATAGAGAATGGTCCTTATCGCAAAGTCTGCGTGGCACACCCCCGTACAATTTTTTTTGAGAACCCCCCCCCCCCCGGGTTCTTTTGGTGGACATTTGGGAACCTTTTTTTGTGGACCTTTTTTGTCTTAATTCAAAAATGATGGCTCTTATTGAAAGTTTATAGTCTTACGAACCTAAAAATATAATTATTTTACTCTGATCGATTTCCTCCCGGATAAACCAACGCTAACAAAACACCCATTCCACTAGCACTTTCACTGTATCAGCGACGAAGCCATCTTTTCTCGAAATACTTCGTCACGTGACGCCAATGCGATAATCTGATTGGACTATTACAAGGCCATGCAACAGCTGATTGTAAACAAGTAAACAAAATGGTCACTTCGTAGACCGAATTATCTCGTCCAAATGTTGTGAATAAAAACTACAAAAATGTTACATTTTTAACTACGAAAACAGTGTCTTTATTATTATCGGTGCATTTGACGATAAATAGCACTTGAATATGGTTGAACTCGTTTCAATATTGAATATGGGCCGATTGCATGTTCATAGTTAAGCTTAACTTCATCCACGTGTTGTTGGACAATGACTGTTGGTACACATGGAATTTTGAGTTGCGAATTTGTTTCAAAAATGATAGTTTCAGTGTGGACTTGAGTTAGAAAAAATACTCGTTCATATTTTGGATTTTATAATATCGATGATGCAATGGTGGGAATAAGTGCCAGTGGGCAGGATCTTCATATTTTGTTTTTATTTTTCTTTAAAGAAAAAAAACCCTTTGTCTCAGGTTTTTTTCTCCATAACCACTAAGCGTTAAATGCATTTTTTTTGGGTCAAAAATGTTATGCGCTACACATTTTTTTTTTAATTCCACATTTTTAGGTCACTATTTTTTTTCACCTGCTTTATCTTGATATAAAAAAACTGAAAAAAACACCTCACGTTGAAAAGCTAAAAAAAAGGAAATGTGTTAAAATGTGAATTTTTAACCCTATGCACGCGGGAACCTGAGACAATAATATTTTTTTTTAGAAATTGTTAGATTATTCACGGTCAGGGTTCCTGGTGGGGGCACTGGTATTTTAAGTTGAATATCACACTTTTTTTGTAAATGGCCCTTGAATTTGACCTATACCATGAACAGACACCACGATTTTTTGTTAAACACAGAGCCACCTTTTCAATTTATTTTACAGAGAAACTTAGTAACACAAAGTCAGTATTTTTATTGTTTTGCTGTCTGGTAACTCAATAAAGAATTGTCACTCTATCAAGAATATTATGTGAAACGTTTCAAAACTCAACCGGAGGCTGACCGCCCGGAACCGCCGGTTCTGGCCTGTTGCCTTGGTTCAGAACAATAGCAACTGGCCAGAACTGTCGCGACGGTTCCAGGCATCCAACTTCACATTGAATGTTGAAGTGCTCCCCAGGTTATTTGTATAAAATAGGCCTCGGACTAAAACCCGGGTACCCGCTCGTCATGAGCTTACTCGGGTACAAAATCTGCCGACCGATTACCCGAACTGGACAATAAACTCATAGAATTTTGAACAAAAAAATGTGTTCAATAATTTATGATAAAAATAATCATCATCTGATCGAACACTACAAGAAATTTTGCCCAATGTTGATGAAGTATATATCCCTATATCTACCAATGTTGGGAAAAACACAAATAACACTGTTGGGCACACATCCCATCCCTGCCCTATGTTGGGCAAACCTATTGAAGCGGAAACGCAAGTCCATCTGCCACTTGTGGGGTAAAAGCAATACCAAATTTTGGCAAAAATGTCTGATCTACGGTGCTTCTTTAGTTTGCCCAACAGTTGGTAGGGATGTATATTTGCCCAACTTTTTTGCAGTGAAGTAACCAAGATAAATCATGCCAAAAATTGGCAAAAAATTTGTGTATTTGAGTCATATGGTCGTAGTAGACCTGTCAAACTTCCCGTTCTAACATTGTAAAATTTATTCTCAATTATCAGACGGGTACCCGGGCACCTGACCCAAAAATATGTCCGGTACTTAGGTAGCAAATTACCCAAAAAGTCCCAGGCCTAAATTCATGTATATAAAACATATGCATACTTCCTTGGCAAATGACAAACAATCGGCTCAAATATTTTATATGGTATTTTATTAAAAATATCACAAAAATTACTACTTTTTAGATGCACATTAAAAATTGACAAGAACTTTGTTTCATGACTAGTAAAATGACAAACAATTATCATTCTTTGGGAAAAAATGCCAAAATAAAAAGAAAGATCAAACGCAAATATTTCAATCAGTTTCATTTTGGTCAATCATTAAATCATTCTTATAATTGATGAATTTCGCCGCTATCAGCACTCATAAAGAGGCCAAATGTAGCATCTCGTGTACCAAACTTGGCCTCTTTGTGACTGCCGATATCCCTGAGCGATGAAAATACGGCAATTATAGAATTATGGCATATTAACAGTACCTTTTACATGAAAGGGAAAAAAAAAAAAAAAAAACTTGAATTACCTTTGAAATTTTAGCAATCTATTTTTATGTTGCATAAATATGAAGAATCAAAATATCGTTGACTATTTTATGCTTGTTGGCTTATTGTTCGGCTGAATTTGGATTGACGTGCATGTATAATTTCTTGTAGATCCATGTGCATGTATTTGGAACACAAAAAACTGATATTTATGTATTGTGAAGCACATGCTTGACAATGTGCAAGACATGTGCAAGACCTTTAATATTCAATTCATGTCAATGTAAAATATCCTGTACGCATAGTTCTTTCGTTCATGCTCGCATCTAGAGTAAGAGAGTCGACTTTGTAAAATATTGATAAAATCCATAGAATTATTCCTTGATGTTTTACAGAAGTTATGTCCTATGTCCAATGGCGTCTTGCTGACAGCTGGTGTGACGTAGACGGAATGTTCTGATTGGTCTATTTTGCAGATATATCACCACTGCACTGGGAAACGGATGACAGATCCCTAAAAAATGTAAACAAACAAAACAAACACACTTAATAAATTTCAACTAAAATTTGTTCCATATTCAGTTTAAATATCGCCAACTTTGCGAGCATGAAATTTCAAGGTCAAGAACATGATGGTACATGACATGTGTACATGTACAATAATGCTAGCAAAAAAGTCACAGCTGAACTATTAAATTCATGATGACTGATCATGCCAGGTTTGCAGTAAAACTTTGCAACACGACACAAAGTAAAAGATGTATGACGTAAATAAGATGTATGACATGAACAAGCCAAAGTCATTGGCAAATCTACATCATAACCTGAAATCATAATTCAAAAATAGTTGGCTATCATGTCAACAATGACAATATTATGTCATATCATACTTATAATCTAAAATATACCAACATACAGTAACTAACATATCAAGTTAAATTGGCTTCTATGTTAGTAATCGCGTAGTCCGTCGAATTCTGCAGTTTCGTTTAAAGCTCAGTTTTGGAAATTGTTTTTTGTACATGTAAATATGCCAGAATATGGCGAAACTGCAATCAAATGAAAGCTTACGATCTCTACGTTCGTCTAACACTATCTCCTTTTTTGTATCGATTTCCTCCCGGTCAAACCAACGGATAGAAAATTACAAGTCTCGATATATTGAATTTTCATTTTTCGCTATTTA
>JXSR01S012100.1:37090-49579 GCA_000969725.1 Ophiothrix spiculata | reverse complement strand
ACTTCCCATCATGCATTTCGGCAAAGTGAGAATAGTAGAACTTCCCATCATGCATTTCAGCAAGCAACAAATGCTGACCATTCAACGCCAAGTAAAACACATTATTTTCGTGACAAGGAACTATTGGTTGGTGTGCAGCCAATCAAATTGCAAGCCAACACTAATGAGCGAGTAACCACTGGTCGAGATATAGCGGCAAATGTTGGGGATTTTTATACCGGCCAGACAAGTTTATTAGGAGATGAACTGGCAACACTTGAACAAGATCCTGACCGAAGTTTTGGAGAAAGTTTTTTGGACGGTCGAGGGTATGCATCAGGAGAATTCCTGCCACTTAAGGCTGTCAACAATAGCCCAAGTAAGTTAAGACTGAGGAATTTAAAAGGGGAACCGGTACTCGCCGCCATTTTGATTTCACCGCCTTGTAAATCCTATGGGACGGCAGCCATCTTGGATTGTTGCTCATGGAGGGTGAGTCAGACTAGTAAGGCCTAAAAAAGATTGTTTGATTAGCGTAACCCGGTCGACCCTAATTTTCTGGTCAAATAAAAAAGTTAGGGTTGGAAAAAGCACCCAAATTTAGTAAATTGGGTGCTTTTTTGAAAAACCACAGCCCTATTTTAGTAAACTGGTGGGGCATTGAAGGATCATTTTTCGTTTGCTTCCAAGCATTCTCTTGGCGTAGTCAAGCGTGACCAGGGATCTATTTCATAAAGATTTAAGAATATTCCTAAGTTGGTCCGCAGAACAATAATCATTTATAAATCCACAAATATCTTAGACTTTGAGAACAATGAGTTCCATTTCTTAAAGCAACTTTGGATGATAAATGTTAAATTAATATCAGTTTATGAAATTCTTATTCCAAAGTTGTTAAGAAAACTTAAAACGAAACAGAAAAGTTCCTATCTTTATTCAAAATGTTCTTAACTTTAGGTCTGATCTTAATTTGACTATATTAGGTCAAAGGTCAATTACCCATAACTTCATCTGTTTGGGACAAAGGCAGAAATGTTTAAACTATTCAAGTATATTGGCCTTAAGTTGGGAAATTTGATCACTTCCAAGTTGAAAATGTTCAAAAATGTGTTGTTCTGAAGTAACTTTACAAATTTATACTTAAGAATATTCCTAAAAAGCTTTATGAAATAAGGTCCAGGACATTTAATTGCCTGCTTGTCACTCAATTACATATACACATTCCATATGACCACTCAACTTGAGCGGTGAAGTGACCTTGACCCAGGCGTTGTCAAATCAAATTTGACCTAAAAATCATGTTTTTCGACCCATTTGTGTTGTTGCCCCCTACCCGTACGTGAAGGGGTTGATCCCATTCAGAGCTCAATTTTACACCTAACTAGATTACCTATCAGATCTGACCAAAAACAAGATTAGTTTCCAGATAGATTCCTTGTAAACGCCTTGTGAGATATGGCTGAATAAAGTGTTTGTGCGGAAATAATTTAGACCGCTAGTGTATAGAGGGAAGATACACATTGATGTGTCTCAGAAATGACATGATTCTAGTTGTTTCTTATCCAGGTACCTATACTAATTTCTGTAGTAGATACATTATGTGTATCGATCCCAAAGAATTTAAAAAGGAGTCCTGGGGTCGATTTCACTAACGTTAAAATGCATCATTAACCCATCGTAAGACCCAAACCCATTGTTAACTACAACCACCTTTTGACCCCAAGCAACGTTAACAAACGGTTCGATTTTTCTAATGCATAATTCATTCACCTTACGATGTGGTGAGCACTTACGATGGGTTTTCATGTCTTTGTGATATGTAGTTGTAGTTACGAGCTGAACCCTGCATCGTAATGTTTGTGAAATCGACCCCTGGTGCTCGTCTCCATTTTGTTGTTGCTCATGGAGCAGATTTATTGTTCCTATGGATTTGGCCACGAAAGTGGTCTATTTATTTTTTTACTTTCATCGTTTTGATTGCATTATTTACAACAAGATTCATATAATTTATTTCTCTATGGTGGCCCATGGCCAAATTGACAAGAAATATTACAATTTTTAAAACTATCAAAATTACATATAAATAGATAGATGATAAAATTACAATTATTGCACAAATCAACAATATATAGATTTACAATTTCAAAAACAAATAATACTAAGACAACATGATAAAAAAAACCCATAAATATGTACAAAGGGTAGAAAAACTTTTATAAAATTGCTACCAGAATTTAAAAATATATCAGTGGCCAGCACTATCCAGATTCCACAGAGCATAAAATTATCATAGCACCACTCAAAAAACAGGGAAATATGATTGCACTCATCATGTTACAGTGAATTGTGACCCAAACCACCCATGAATAACATATCCACCCTACGGACATGAAAACAAGAAAATGGGGGGGGGGGGCACTAATTGAAAAGGGGGTGCTAATCTTTATTTAACATGGAAACAAAATAGGGAACAGGGCTCTGTTCAAATCTCTTAGTTTTGGTCAAAGGCTGGCTAAATTTACTGGAGTTGCGCAGTGACCTGCCATGAACAGTAAATCTGCGGGGAGGTAACAAATGATTGGTTCTTGGATTGTCATCAAGCCCTTTGGCAAATTTTAGGCAGTTGTTTTCTCTCCTAATATTCAATCTGTTGAGATTGCACTGTTCCATGGCTTCTGAGTAAGAAGTGAAATTATGGCCTAGTATAGTTTTACATGCCCTTCTCTGGATCCGTTCTAAATCACCAGTCTGTTTGCAAGTAAGACCAGAGTGCCAGACCACATCTGCATACTCTAGTACTGGCCTGATATAGCTCTTGTAGACAATGATAAGCTCATCTTGGACAAAGCCAAATTTCTTTAGTGATCTAAGCATGAAAAGGTGTTTGTTGGCTTTTTTGATCATACCATCAATCTGTGTCTGCCATTTTAGATCTTCTTGAAGCCAGATACCCAGGATTTTGGTTTCGTCTACATAATTGAGCATATCAGTGCCAATTTTCAAATCTGCTCGATGTGGTGTGGATTTACTTAAGTTGACCTCAAGGGCATGGCATTTCTTGGCATTTAAATTAAGTCCATTTGTAGATGGCCAGTTGGAGAAATTTTGCAGGTCATTTTGCAGGTTCCTTTGTTCACCCTTTGTGGTATTTTTAGCAAAAGTGAGATCATCAACATACTTCCAGTATTCAGAACTTGCATCAGCACCAGCATCATTGATGAGAATTTGGAAACCTATAGGCCCAAACTTGGTGCCTTGGGGGACACCAGCAGTGAGATGCAAGTCTTCGGAAAGTATGTTGTTGAGTTTCACACATTGTTTACGGTCATGAAGAAAGTCACAGATCCAAGGGACAATGTTTCTGCGCACACCCATATTAATGATCTTATTGATAGGATTGTGTGATCAACCAGGTCGAAGGCCTTGGAAAAATCAGTCAGAACAACTGTCCCTGAATTGTGACTTTCTTCAGCACCTACATGAAGGTAATGTACCAAGTTCACTAGATAATGGTTAGTGGATACCCCAGGGACATTGCCAAACTGTCTGATGTCAATTTATTTATGTCACATGTTAATCTGTTTTAAGGTCAGATTCCTTTTATCTGTTTGCGGTGCGGTTGTGATGCATTTTGCACTGTAATTGGTAGTGGTATAATTTAAATCACATGATTGAATGGAGCTGAATAGTATCAGGTTGAAGCTGATTCAACTACCTTTACCCTTACAGTGCAAAACGCACCGCAAGCGGATAAAAGGAATCTGACCTTAAGTCAGCGGAAGGGAGGCATGGAAACCTACATATATCTAGCTCTCTAGATTATTTTAAAAATACTTTCATATAATATAAAGATGGTAAAAGTAATACGGGGCTGAACATACTTCCTCGCCTGGACTAAAACTGCTCTAATGGCATAAAATGCAACACAGTGTTCTATCTCATGTGAAAAGCGCTTGAGCACAATGCAATAGGCATCGTTACTTTATCCGCCAAATTATGCTGCGCGCAACAACGCTTGACTACCTCAATGGTTGCGTTACTCAGTGAAAGTATCCTTCAGTTATAGTGAGTGCAAATCGCATTCAAGGTCAAACAAAAATTTCTTGGATTTTTGAAACAAAAATATAGGCTGGGCAATGCTGGGTCATCATCATCATCGTTCGGCTGCACAGCAGGCGATCACATAGTTTTTCCATTCACTTCTGTTTTCTGTGTTTTGAGCCAGTGTCCGGATAGCTGGGTAGCTTCATTCACAAACTTTAGAGCCCTTTACTCTGGATTTTTGTTTACACATTGGAATAAATTTTTGATTGGCCTATAGATGCATCTTATCAGCCAGATACCACAAGCTCAACTGTGGGGCACAATAAGGCCTAAAAAATAGTTTCATTCACAAACTTTAGAGCCCTTTACTCTGGATTTTTGTTTACACATTTAAATAAATTTTTGATTGGCCTATAGATGCATCTTATCAGCCAGATACCACAGGCTCAACTGTGGGGCCCAATAAGGCCTAAAAAAATGTTTGTTTGCCCTCCGCGACCGACCCTAAAATGCCAAAAATTTGGGTCGGGTATTTTTAAAAATTTTTTTTCTTCAAACATGTAAAATATGAAATATTTTCGATGGAAAACATAAAATTTAGCAGTATAAAGTCACATTTAGTAGTATAAAATGCATATTTCCTCTGAATAATGATCCACGATATATGTGATGACTCACCCCGAAAAGGGGGACTTTGTGACAGAACACTTTTCGAGAAACTTATGAAAATAGGAAGCGAAAAATAAAGAAAATAATAAGAATTTCCAGCAGATTTTCTGTTGTAAAATTTGATCGCCTTGATCAATTTCCACAAATAAGGTGTCATTTTAAAGCTTAGAAAATGCTGCAACAGAAGAAATCAAAATTGATATCATCTGCAAAGTCCCCCTTTTCGAGGTGAGCCATCACATATGTGAAGAGTAAAAAAAAAGGGAAAAAAAGATCAACCGACTGACCGACCCAAAATTTTAATTTTTCCACTGGAGGGCAAACAAACAATTTATTTTTTTTGGCCTAACTCCACGCCGTGCACAATGACTGATGGCACGCACCAAGTACCAATTTCACTTTTTAAGATGATCACGGTTTTAATTTAAGAGGGCATGCAGTGTTACAGCAATTGTTTGTCAGTGGCAGAAAATGCGCTTGTGGTAACTAAGCATAAGATTTGCTCCTTATACACAAAACGCAACGTGCGCACTTGTTAATTACGCATTGTCTTTCCGATGAGCGCCAAACAATATGATAAATACTGCGAAATTGTATCAACGGCCCTTAAATTCCTTGGTCGCCAATTGTTTTTCAGCTGGATCCATTTTATCTACAGGTCCCATGAGTGAGTCTGTCAGTGACGTATCATCAGCACCGATGTATCACCAGTCAGGGTAAGTAGAGAGAGTGTTGCCACTGGTGTTGCCAGGTCTGCAACCTAGTAGCCAAATTAGATGACTTTGATAAGTTATTAGTACTATAGTGTTACATTTAATAGTAATTTTATTTTTCAACTCTTACAGGTGAAAACTGCCTTGCTTTAAATGCAGGTGGTTTAGGGTACACACCACTAATTCGCGCGCCATAGACTGTATATACAAAATACGGGTTCTATCAGGAGCTGTAACTCGAAACTGAGCATTGGGACCCCACCCCCCTTTTGGGGGCTCATTTTTTTCAGCTGGATGTTTTCTACAACATATCAAAAAATAACGATCACTTTCACGTTAACTTTTTTCAATATCTAATAGAATTCGGGATCATGTCATTTTTGCAGCGTAAAATCTGGCCCTCAAACCCGCGTCGACACCTGATCTTCATCCGCCAATAAAACATACAAAATCATTAATTTCACAAATTTCAAGCTGAAAACGTGTAGAATAGACTTGAGGCATTCTTCAAATACCAAATTTGATGATAAAAAACGTATTTAAAGCACCAAGATACTGATTACTGCAGGGTATAATAGCAACATGCAATCAATTAACCGTGAATAATTGCACTTCCCGGCTAAGTTGACCTTCAAAACTTAAGGTATAGGTCGACACTTATGTACGATGGCGTTTCATGTCAAAAAACGAAATTTGACCTATTTTTACTTTAGATGCCATTTATTCAAAATGTAGATTTGCGACTTTCCTCTCATTTTGCCAGAGCAACCCACATATGTTGTGCAATACATTCTTTATTAAATATTGTGAGGACAAAGCTGACCATATACAATGGACAAATTATGACATCCGAAAGTAGAAGTTTACAGATTATAGGCAAAATAAGCATTTATTGGACAATTTAAACAAAAATCCATGGTAGGGGTTCCATTTACAAACAATAATGACCATGCACTCTGAATTTTGTTTATAATAAAGGTCAGGGTAGGGAGGAATGGAAAACAACATTATAGAATTAAGGTCAATGTTAAAATTACCCATTGGATATGACAATAAACAAAAATACATAGTGGGGTTACGTTTACAAGTAATGGGCCCTGCAATATGAATTTTTGTTTATGCTGTCCAATAAATTTTTTTGAGTGGCCATTTATTGGACAATAACAAGTTTTGTTTGTATCTTGTTTGTGAGAAAGTGTCATGAATGTTTATTTAGAGAATAAAAGATACGATTTATTGTTTTGCCTGTTATCTATCATCTCCTAATGGATAGGTGCTCATTATTTTGATTGATGACCGCCCCTGCAGGGGATGTCCATTATGAAAATAAAGTATGCTTTTCCATTATGAGACGATTGATGACAGGCAAAACAATAAATCGTATCTCTTATTCTCATTCTTGGTCACAAATTTCTGTGATTTGTAAACCTAAATGATGCAAATTTATTGCAAAAAACAATAAATATCATAATTGGAAAAACGTACACCCGGCCCTATTCAAACATGAAATATTCCAAATCAAGTAAAGCTTTAGCATCGGATGTGTGCATATATTTACATCGCGCCATGATTTTCAATATGCGGCTCCCCTGCATTTGACGCTGAACGCACTGTCATGTACGTCTCATAATGGATAGCTAAAATCCCTTACTAGGTATGGTAATAAAATTACACTCAGTGACTTATTATTCGATGAACAGTTTTGAAGTTGACATGTTTAAAACCTTAAGTGCTTTACCAATTCTGCGATTGTGCACATATGTGATTATTCACCACAAACGTCACATAAAGTCAGCATTTTTATTTTGGACTATAGTGCAGTCACACATAAAAGTTGTAATGGTACAAAATTATGACTTTTGCAGAATTGAAATTAGCCCTTATTTTACATCCACTCAGTGTCCAACAGTGTGCAGCCAATTTGCCCTCTCTGTGAACGTAGAAAGGACGTAAAGGTCACTGGTAGGGGATGTGAAAAATTGTACTAGTTCTAAATAGAAATATTCTTGCCTTTTTTAATATATTCACTCTCCATGCTTTAATGTGTTAGAGACTCACCACATATTCAATGTATGCAGTGCCCTAAGGAGCATTCGGACAGGGGACCAACTGCTTTATGTGACTTCCAAACTACAGAGCAATTAGAGTAAAGTTTCTTGCCCAAGGAAACAAGGAGACCGGCAGTGCCGCCAGCGGGGCTCAAACCCACAACCTCTGTATTACGAGTCCTATGCCCTAACAACTCGACCACCCTAATTCCTCATTCTCAGATACAAAGTCCCCAATTACAGTGGAGAATCAAAACAAAAACCACCGCTATGTTCATCAAGGTCTCTTTATAATTCCTGGTCATAATTTCTAATTTGGTATTTAATACTGAACCATGCATATACCAATCACCTCTACAGACATCACAGTGCCAAGTTCATTTCTTTCAATTTGACTGTGGGTCTAGTCTACACACCCATTCCTGCATATACCCTACATTCTCATTTTATATTTGACTAAAATCAAAGGATCTTCATACCAGGTTTTCTTATCTCACTGAGAAAGTGAATTCAGCGGGAGGTACTGTGTACTATAAATACCTATGGGAGTAAGAATAGTTAATGTAATGCCCATGTCAACTGTTTCTATAGCACAAGATCAGGGAACTTAGAGCAGCCCTACACAGATATACTGGATATGGGAGTGGGTACTAACGCCTGATGCCTTGAAACAAGGCTAACCTATAATGGTCTCATATTCTTTATCTTTTTTAGGTCTAATGCCATGTTGTTAGAGAAGCTTGCTGAACATGAACAGAGGCAAATGGCTTTGCAACATTATATAGGAATGGTAAGACATGGGATATATTGTAACGCTCACTGGTTTCAAGTCTCTTCTTAAATCTCATTTGTTTCCTCATGATTGACTTTTCTGGTTTTGATGATGCCTTTTTGTTTTTTACCTGTAGTTTATAAGATTGAATTTTTTTTTTTTCTTGTTTGTAGTTGTAAGTTATATTGTCATGCGCTTTGAATATTTTTGATAAGGCGCATTATAAGTACTATATGTATGTATGTATGTATGTATATAGCATCAAAATGTAGCTACAAATACAACATGGTATAGAGGAAAGTAGTGAAAACTACTGATCCCAAGGTTTTGGATGCGTGTAACTACTTTTGCGTTGGGAAATAGTCAAACGCATCCAACACCGAGGGATCAGGAAATTTCAATACTTCTTGAAATGAACCATGCTGTATTTGTTTTGTTATACCTCATAAATACTTCACTGAATGTGCTGTTAACACATCGAGAAATCACCCAAAAATGTCCATTATTCTTGGTCGCCCTATGAATTTAACTGATAAGTGACATGATTGCGGGGGTGCCTTTGTAGGGGTGCGATCGTTTTTCCAGTTTTTCCCTGCGTGTGCATTACACGCACTTAGACGCACTTAGGGGAAGTAGGCAAAACACTTTCATGCGCATCAGGTTTAACTGACCAATTGTATTTCATGGTTTCCTAATTAATGTTTATGAGGTATAGTAATATAATTTTATGAATTTTCTAGCAACATAATTCACTCAGTAAAATACTTCTACAATTGTGGTAATATATGGTGGCACTATTGAACCAAATGTGTCATGGGTGGCAGGATAGTGGTATCAATGGCGACGGAAAAACCCTGTTTTACGGACCCGACAGAGCCTAAATTTGCATTTTTGAAATGTTTTTTTAAGTTTTGCCAAAATCATGTAAAATTAGCCAGGTCAAAAAATCAATATGTTTAAATATCCATGTTTTTACTGAACAGTACAAATTTAGTTCATAATTATGCTTGTAATAGTACTAGTGTTGTAATAGATATTGCTTTTTAATTTATTTTTTTAAAGTTTTTTTTAGAAAAACAAAATTGCCAGATTTTCTCGTAATTGTTTTGGATTTTTTTTAGGGAAAAAAATTCGCCCGACCGAACGACCCTACTTGAAAGGACCGCCCACCCGTAAAACAGGTTTTTTTTTTGTCGTCTAAGTGTATAATTTGTGCAAAATGCAATGACACTGTTTTGATTCATGCGTAGATATTCTGGGAAGAGTCAAGCCCTATGAAAAATAACATTAAACATCATTAATGAATTTTGGCCCCAGAACTATAGCTTTGGTGTGCAGTGCCATGGCACTCTTTTTACATGTGATTTGATAAAGAGGAAAATGTTATTTTTCAAATATTTGCTCTGGATAGGTTCATGTTCTTTTGACAGAGCATTTGCACATGACGAGTTGATGCTAAATAAATTGAAAAAAGATATAGGGGTCATTAACCCTCTTAAAAAAGTTATCACCACTGCTTAATATAGCAATATATAATGAAAATTAGTGAGTTCAAAAATGCACTTTACTTATTCACTTTATTTAACTCTTTCATAGGTACACAGCGGCTCACAAAAGCGTGCACAATAGGCCGGAATTTCTTTTTCAACATAACTTTTTCAAATAGCTCTAAAAAAAATTAGTCGAAAATTCACCAGCAAGCAGTTGAAACAAAGAGCTATCTAGCGCCATCATTTTTATTAGCAAACAGAACAACCCTTGCGCTCTACACTTATTGTATGCTATTATAAAGTGATGGCGCTGTGAGCGGCTTTCCAGTGAAATAGGACAGATTGTGAAAATATTATTTCTGAGTGAAAGAGTTATAAACCATATGCTATGGGGCGATTCCAAAGTAACATTTGTGACCAAAAAACGAGTTTATTGTTTATAATTGTGCCCACTGGTGGGGTCAAGATGAGTTATTTAGGTGCAGAATCCTGAATAAAGTTCATGTAATGGTCGGTGACCTTTGAGACATCGCACAGAAATATTTTTTTCTCTAAATGTCTTCAAAGTAAACATTCTTTGACATGTGAGCGATATTTGTGTTGCACTTTGCACATATGATGGGTAGCATATTTACAAATATTTCACAAGTTAGAGGAAATTCTATTGTCAGGATTTCTTTTAATGCATTGTTTGGTTTGGTAACATTTAAAAATGGTTGTGACATTTCTGTGTAACTTTATGGTAACATTTGTGACATTTTTGAATTAAAGCGTGTGTTCATTCATGCACGGGTAGAAAATAATTCTCACGTACCAAGTAACAAACGTATGAATGAAAAACCTGCTTATGGGGTGAAATAAAAAGGCTGATTTTTTGCTTGAAGTCAAAAAAAGTTTCATTTTCTGTGGAATGAATCTAAATATCAAGAAAATCAAGCCAGATAACATTGTTGGATTTTCATTGCAAATTCCAAGAAACTGGGGGAAACGGGTTAGCGTAGTGGTACTTCCCTCGCTTTGCACCAATGAGTTTCAGGTGCCTTGGGTTCGATTCCTGGCCCTGGGGCCCTGGTGCTGTATGTGCATTTGGTTTACAGTCCAAACTCGCTTCAGTAGGTTTTTCTCCGGGTACTTGGGTCTTCCTCCTGCATCTAAAACTGTTACTAGATTTGTCCATCTGAGTATGCCCCACCCGGGTTATGGGAAGCTGCACAAAGGGTGAATATTACAGCCGAAGTACCGATAGAATGTGCTCTTCATTGCAAATTCCAAGAAACTGGAAGAAACGGGTAAGCTTAGTGGTACTTCCCTCGCTTTGCACCAATGAGTTTCAGGTGTCTTGGGTTCGATTCCTGGCCCCGGTGCTGTATGTGCATTTGGTTTACAGTCCATACTCGCTTCTGTAGGTTTTTCTCCGGGTACTCCGGTCTTCCTCCTGCATCTAAAACTGTCACTAGATTTGTCCATCTGAGTCTGCCCCCACCCAGGTTATGGGAAGCTGCACAAAGGGTAAATATTACAGCCGAAGTACCGACAGAATGTGCTCTACGGAAGCACTTCTAAGTGAAGTGAAATGGTCGTGATTTACCTGCAGCGAATCATGAGCTCTTTGTATCTTCGATAAAAGGCGCTATAAAAATACCATTATTTATTTCTATTTTATTTAACTGAGTTCTTGTTATTCTCTAGCTTTTAAACAGGTCACCAGGGGCTGCAGAGGAGGAAAGAAGTACAACAAACAAACCAGTTGATACCAGTGTTGTAATGAAAGAAAGGCTGCCAATACGTCAAGGTAAAAAAGCCATAAGCCTTTTAGAAGAATGGCCATCACAAAAGGAGAGGACGCTATTCCAAATAGGTAAAATTAAGATAACAATAGGAGAGGGTGTACTTTGGTTTGGGTGAAACCCGGGAAACACAAAAGATGTTTAGTAGAGTGTGCAATGTCAGCCATACCTCAAAAAGGCTTATAGACATGGCCTTGAAAATATGTGACTTTCAACCGACCAAAAAAATTTCGGCCTTTTTTCAGACAAAAGTTTGCATGTATATTTTTATATTTTGCTGAAAGAATTTGATTGTTTATCAAACAATAAATATACAAGTAAAATGTTTCTATTGAGAGTGTTTTTTCTCCATTATTTTGGCAATTGATGACCATTGTCTCAGTTTGGTCAAAGTGCCTATTTTTTTTATTCAACCAGAAAAAATGACCCGACCCAAATGTTCCTATTTTTTAAACTTTAATGCAGCATAACAGTTTCCTTTGCCATGCATGTGTTATCCAATTTTTTTAGAAGTGGGCAACAGGGCGATTTTTACCCTATGGTTCCCAACTTTTTGCGCCTGGTGCGACAAATAAAATGAGACCCAGGCGACGACATTTTTCCCACTACAACATCCGTGTCTTGCCGTATATCATTTTTTGTCAATATCATACATATTTCTTACATCAAATGTCAAGACATAAGACATAACTTTATTTCCACAATGTTAAGTACACATTTACAGTAAAACAAAATAATTTGATACAATATATAGATAAAACATGTGGAGGAGAACTGGATAGCCAAATTTTTGTAAACTTGGTGCGTTGAAGGATCATTTTTCGTTTGCTTCCAGCATTCTCTTGGCGAAGTCAAGCGTGACCAGGACATTTAATTGACTGCTTGTCACTCAATTACATATACACATTCCATATGACCACTCAACTTGAGCGGTGAAGTGACCTTGACCCAGGCGTTGTCAAATAAAATTTGACCTAAAAATCACGT
>JXSR01S012096.1:19013-33530 GCA_000969725.1 Ophiothrix spiculata | reverse complement strand
TGTTTCAATTTTGCCCAATAAAACTCAGCAGACAGATCTCTCATAGCAAGAAATAACTATCGCAAACTAAAGCAGACATATTAACATCCAACATACCCGTTACTACAAGTGTGACATACTATGGTGGCATATGACAAAAGTTTGATGTTTAAATTTAGAACCAAGGTCTAAATTTCATCATTAACCCTAACCTCCTACCTACCCCTTTTCGTTCTCAACCTATCTCCTCGGAAATGAGGGTGTCAAAAATTGGTGGTTTCCACCGGGTCTCGAACCAGGGACCTCTCGCATCCCAATCCCATGTCCACCTATATCATGCCATCCGGGGGCACTGCTAGATTTCGTGCCCATATAGGACCCCCGTCTATGACGTATTTGGACTTAGGTAATTTTCTCTTGTAACCTTTTGTAACCTTTGGGAGCTTTAGGGTTAAAATCATAAAATGTCCAAATACATCTTAGATATGGGTCGTATATAACGGACCAAATTGCTGCCTGGTCAGCAACTCACCTAGTGGTATGGTATTGGCGGCATACAATTTGGGAAGCAAGCAGTCCCTGGTTCGAATCCTGGTGAAAACATGCACGCCACAAATGGAGGATTAAATGTTTGTTCTTTACATACATATTCATTTAACATAACTGTGATGTCAAAAATAATCAAGAAGAGCGACATACATCATCAATATGACTCATACTACATGTCATGTACTCAATGCCAATCATATAATGATCATGTATGATGGCCAAGTCGCTTGAGTCCCAGCTTGAGATGTATCAATCAATTAATCAATTGTCCTTTGGAATATCTGTCACTCAACATGAAAAGTTTCAATTAAAAGTATCAACCATGTCACAGAAAATTGAGAAGAGCAACGTGATTAGCATGACTCGGATACGACATATCAGATGCCGTCAATGTCCATTGCAATGATTGTGTACGATGGCCAAGTTATGGAGTTAGGCCCAAATCATAGTCGGCCTCCAAACATAATTTTCCCTACCAAACATTTGGTCGTGACGTCGCCAAATATTTGCCGGTTCATTTAAAGTATGAACGGGTAACAAACATTTGGTCCAATGTATATGGCAATTCAATAACATGTGCAATCTAGCGCGAAATTTTATTTGGTCTCAACTCCGTTTTGAAGTTATTTTGTTTGGAGTCACTCGTCATTTTGACGTCACAACCAAATGTTTGGTAGCGAAAATTTTGTTTGGAGGCCGACTATGATTTGGCCCTTATACGAATCAATCAATTGACCTATTGTCTTTTGGAATATCTGTCACTCTGCCCAAAGCAATTACTTATAATACCTGCATGTTTGGGGAGGGGGTACTTGATTTATGAATTGATGGGAATGTGCCATCCAAAGTCTGAAACTCATAGCTACAGCCAATGTGACTTTTTTTTTTGACAATTCTGCAAATGTGTACCCATTTTAAGGGTGTTTTTCCTCTTAAAGACTTGCATTTACTGTTGCTTCTTATTTTTTAAATTTAAGACCCTTATCCAAGGATTTTTTGGTAAGAATGGGCCCTTGTCTAGGGATGAAAAAGGTACCCATTTGGGAGTCTGTTTACCTTGTATTTTGCATCAAAAAGGCTGATTTAACCAATTTGGATGTATATTTTTGAAATTTGAGACCCTTATCTTGGGATTTTTTTTCAAAATTTAGATCAATTTTTCACACTTTGCATGCCAAATACATGGACATTTTAGAGATTATACCCATGTTTAAAGATTTCATGAGAAAACATGGCTCCAGCTCCAACTGTTTAGTGTGTGCACCTTACAAAATAATTCATTTGAAATTGGAATGCACCATTCCCCATACCATGCACTATGAAATGTCTAAGTAAATATTCAACAAATTCACCCCTGCATGTCCCTTATTCATTAATTACACTTGGCAATCAGTTTAGACCGAAGCTGTCAATCAGCGTAGTTACCATAATGATGACATGCGCCATCTGTTGGCCTAGCAGAACATTCCCCCGGGGGGCCACTCAAATAATGTTGCAGGCATAGGGTGACCAAAAATAAGGTAAAATAGGGTTGTTTTTGAGGACTGAAGATTGAATCAAGTGACACCATTTAGGGTATCAGAAACAGCAATTTTGGGACAATTTTCCAGAAATTGGTTACTTTTTCAAACCCTGGTGTGAAAAGAGTATCGATAAAATCCTAATTTAGGGTGTGAATAGGTGAAAAAGGGTTAGGGTATATTTTGGCTTCAGAACCCTCCACCATTTAGGGGGTGTTTTGAAAAACTGTGGTCACGCTATGCCTGCATTATACTTGAGTGCCCCCCCCCCCCTGGAACATTGCAATCAATCAGCACTGGATCAAAACAATCGGTTTTCGAATCACTGTCCATCATGTCACTGACAGGCAGCTAGCAGCCAGGGGAACTCAATCAAGCTAGTAGAAAGCATAGGATCATCCTGGGGGTGGGTACTCAAAACTCAAAACAATTGGTCTTAAGAGTCTTACAGAACTGATTTTTGGTCAAAGTGGGGTCTTTAATTTGGAACTTATTTTTTTGTCTTATGAACTGCTTTTTCATATAATATAAAAATATGAAAACTGGAACAGAAATTTGATAAAAATTGGGTTTGCGGAAAATACATTTTTGACCTACTCTTTTCAAGTTTGAAAATTGTGGTCTTTGGAACTGATGTTAACTTGAAAGGAACATTTTGAGGAGCGGAAACGAAGGCTTGAAAAGGGAAGGGGGTCTTGACGTGGAACATACCCGTGTTTTTCATCAATGTCAGTGGCTCCCTGGGAGGATAATACAGTATCTCGGTTTTAATGCTAAAATATCCAGGGATATAATGTAATCAAAATACAGAAAAAAATTGATGGCCAAATAGTGACAGATATCCCCACACCCTTTTATCAGTATCTCATTTTAGTATTTAAGTAGGCCTACATGTTCTTTAAGTAATTTCTTGGATACCTTTTGAATGAATTATTTCAAGAAGTATATCTAACTTATTATATGACTCCCCCCCTTCTTTAGGGCCACATTCTTGTTCATACAAAAATGACTCATTTTTCAACATAAATCATATTGTCAACTTCACGCTGACTCAATGAACAGCATATGACATTTTAATGATAAAACTATCCTCATCTTTTATTATAATTATCCTGTGATTTTGCAACAGTATTTCCCAATCTCAGGATGCCAGTGCCCTAACATCAAACTACTCTATATCATCGCAGGGGTCACATCTATTCATATTCTTCAATTCTTCAATTAATGACTGCTAGAAGTTACAAAACTATGACAGCAGCATAATGTGGATTTTAAGTCCTAAATGACCGAAATGGGTTGGGAACAATCAGGGGTAGAATACCCTACTCTTTACGATATTGACTGTGATTACATGCACAGGTATGACTCTTATGTACATGGCGGCCCTGGTTTGGTAAAACTATCTAACTCACTTTTGAACAATTTTTATTTCACAGACTTTCTTTGGTAATTTGAGGGTGTTCTATCCATTGATGGTACTTGAAAGTCTCTAAAAGCAAACTACATATTTTTAATCTTGAAATGGTCAACAACATTTAACAGCATAAAATTAACAAACGTCCTATGTTTGAATTTCAAATGTGATGTTCTCAAATTGTTGCATTTCAAGTTAGATAGTTTTACCAAATTAGGGCCGAATTGGGACAGACGGCTTTACGTCCCTTCATAGGATATCTCATGAATATTTACCAAACTTGGCAAAGTTTCTGAAATTATATTCGTGGCAAAGCGTCCTTCATCCGGCCGGGCCTATTGCGTGCATTGGCGAGATCGTAACCACTACACTATGGCACCCCTATATGGGATCCATATGGGATATATGGGATCTGGGATGGGACCTGTATCTTAGAAATCGCCTCACAAGTAGTCGGCCCCATTGATCTTAATAATAAGAAAACAGATATGTTAAAGAAATTTGGAAGCATCCATAGACTGCATCTCACCAATTAATAACAATAAATGACAATAAGGCCTGGACACAGCAATTATGAAGCACCTTTTCGAAGTGCTACGATGCAGTCAGAAAACCTGCAACATGTTGCAGCCAAGCGCACAGCCTGTTTGCACTTAGATTGACTGTTTCCAAAAACAGCTTTCCAATGATGCTTGGGTTACCGAGACAATCAGGACTGAAGTTTTTGCCAAACACGTTGGTTGTAACAGTACTTGAATTCATGACCTACTCTTGATTTTGTGTTGTGCATCGTTCAACTAGACAGTACCTCCCGACAGTTACACGAGTGCACCAAATTCAATGACTGTATCCAACAGATTTGTTAAAGTTTGAAAATAAACAGATACATGTCACTTAAATATGAGGACATATTAAATTTTGAGTCATATCTAAATTTCAAGGGACTGAGATTTATGGTCATCCATGTGGAAATCATAAACAACAAACTATAGACAAAGTAAAAACAAAAACTCAAACATTTAAAGTCCAAATTAATATTTGTTTATGTTAATATTGTTAGTTGAATCATTTTACTGTTTCCTGATCAAAAGATGTGATATATGTCTTAAGATGCTGGCAAGACATGATACAGCAGCCAAAATCTCCAAAGAGAGGGATCGACATACACTCGCCAAAATCTGCAAACTTTAAACTCAAACGGTGACTGACCGACTGAATGGAACCGAGGGTTCTGGACCTTTATTTTTCTGGACCTTGCCTTTATTCAGAAAAATAGCAATTTGCCAGGACCGATGATTCCAGGCGGTTGACTTCTTACTGAGGCACTTGCATGTACAATTCGTCGGATCTAGGTCAATGTGGATTTAAGGGAATCTACATGGTCTGGACTACATGGATGTAGATCAGAACTCTTGTGTGGCCTGCCCAGGCAGTATTTCAAAGGGATTTTATCTCAATCAAAATAGAATCTACTCATTCAAAAAACAGAATTTGGAGAAAACAAACTTATAAGCATATAAATTCAAATGTTGAAACTATATTCCTTTAATGTCACTTTGAATGGCTTGAAAACATCTGGTAAAAGCCATTTAGCAAAAAGCCCAAAAGAATTATCACATGTTCATTGTCATGACAGTTCTTCCAAATCCACTGGTGATGTCATCATCAACATAGAATTTGGTTCAAGGTTTTCTAGATTTGAATGGTTTAAAAGATTTGCAAAGTTTAAAGATTGGAATAACAGAGGAAAATCCAACTGACACATGTCCTATCATCACTCTCATCACCAGGGATCATCTTCCCATCATCACTCTCATCACCAGGGATCAACTGACACGCGTCCCATCATCACTGTTATCACCAGGGATCATCACACTTGCTTTCAAGATGATGTCACCCCAACTGAAAACTAAATTGAAGTCATATAGACAATCAGAGATAGTATCTGAATACGAGCTCAACTGGAATGCACCAAATTTTTAAAATTGCAAAGAAATATCCAGATCCGACTAACATGTGTTCATCATCACCGTGGAGAGATCAATATACTCGCTGAAGTCATAGATTCCAAGAGACAATTTGGATTTCACTGAAACATGTGAAAAGAGTGTCCATAGTTCGGCATGTGAGTGCAAGAAAGTTGTATCTGCAATTGCTGCCATATGTCATATATATTTATCAAATAAATAAATACTGGGGATTTATAGTGCGCTATGCCTCCCAGATTTTGTAATTCCACATGGCCTCTGCACACTTTACAGGTGTTAGATGACAACTGTGGCCCAAGTAAGCTCCACTCCACACCAAGTATCATTTCACATCAAGTTGTCATGTCAATATCAAGCCTCTTTTTGATCAATTTTAAATCCCAATCCTCTCACACCTTCCAAGGATGTATCAAATTTTCTTGTTTTTATAAAAAAATGATCATTAATGAAGCAATCTCCATTATCACTTTCCATCCTATGATGGGTCACACACTTCACTCACTCACACAGACGAGTGACAGTCTCCCATCATAGATCAATCTTTTGCTATAATATCCGCATCCTTTACACAAATCCTACGACTATTTTCAGGCCCACTGGCACACAGTTTTCACATCTGTTTCTACATCTAAATATCATGAATGAGAATCAATACAAGAAATTCTTGTTGTTTTTCACTTCATCACAACAGTAGCGACTGTTTTGACATCCAAAAGGTTCCCCCATCCTCCTAAAAAATCGCCTGACAGTTAGACACATCACTCGCACACAGACACAAGTGATAATCTACCATCAATAATAGTTCAAAAAAAAGTTATTCTTGTTTTGATAACAATTTCCAGAGTCAGACTTCCTTTCATACAGATTACACACATCACTCGCTCACACAGATAAGTGACAGTCCAACATCATGGACCAATCTTTTGCAACAATATCCAAGTCCTCTGCACAAATCCTAAGACTATTTTCAGGCCTGCAGGCAAGCAGTTTTCATGTTGTTTTGGTCATACTTATGAACTCTTATGAATAAGAATCATGCACGGGAAGCTGTTGTTGTTTTCACTTCATCACAACAGCAGCAACTGCTTTGACATCAAGAAGATCCCCCATCCTCCTAAAAAATCACCTGACAGTTATACACCTCACTCGCACACAGACACAAGTGATAATCCACCATCATTAATTGTTCAAAAATAAAGTTTCTTGTTTTGATAACAATTTCCGTAGCGATACTTCATACAGTCAGTTTTCCTCTGACAGATTACACACATCACTCACACAGACAAGTGACATCCTCCGTCATGGATCACTCTTTATATCTTTTGCAACAATATCTGCATCCTATAGCAAATCCCATGACTATTTCCAGGCCTGCAAGCACTCAGGGTTTTTTTATGAATCGGTTATGGATACGATACAAGAAGTTTTTGATATTTTCACACTGTCCCACCTGAAGTGACTGTTGTGAACCTGGATTTGACATCAGGTCATGTAAAGCATCATTCATCTAACTAAACAGACTAAACTCCCTCTACGAGTTAGGAATAGTGAGCACAGATGTGAACCCTTTGACATCAAAATTACCCCCCCCCCAAAAAAAAAAAAAAAACACTTTCCTTTGTTGGTTGAAGAAGGAGCTTTGCCAAACTGTATGGGAGCATTGTTGCAGGTCTTGTCAAGCATCATTCATCTGAAAGACTAATCGCCTTCTACGAGTGAGGAAAAGTGAGAACCAATGTGAACCCTCCCCAATTGTTATTCACAAAAGAGACACTGGGCACAACGTGTTAACAGATCAATCAAAACTCTTGATCAAGATCATTCCTGGTTTGGATCCACTCTTGATCAAGATCAATCCTGGTTTGGACCCACTCTTGATCAAGATCAGTTTGGACACACTCTTGATCAAGATCAATCTTGGTTTGGACCCACTCTTGATCAAGATCATTCCTGGTTTGGACACACTCTTGATCAAGATCAATCCTGGTTTGGACCCACAAGATCATTCCTGGTTTGGACACACTCTTGATCAAGATCAATCCTGGTTTTGACACACTCTTGATCAAGATCAATCCTGGTTTGGACCCACTCTTGATCAAGATCATTCCTGGTTTGGACCCACTCTTGATCAAGATCAATCCTGGTTTGGACCCACTCTTGATCAAGATCATTCCTGGTTTGGACCCACTCTTGATCAAGATCAATCCTGGTTTGGACCCACTCTTGATCAAGATCATTCCTGGTTTGAACACACTCTTGATCAAGATCAATCCTGGTTTGGACACACTATTGATCAAGATCAATCCTGGTTTGGACCCACTATTGATCAAGATCAATCCTGGTTTGGACCCACTATTGATCAAGATCAATCCTTGTTTGGACCCAGTCTTGATCAAGATCATTCCTGGTTTGGACCCACTCTTGATCAAGATCATTCCTGGTTTGGACACACTCTTGATCAAGATCAATCCTGGTTTGGACCCATTCTTGATCAAGATCATTCCTGGTTTGGACCCACTATTGATCAAGATCAATCCTGGTTTGGACCTACTCTTGATCAAGATCAATCCTGGTTTGGACTCACTCTTGATCAAGATCATTCCTGGTTTGGACACACTCTTGACCAAGATCTATCCTGGTTTGGACCCACTCTTGATCAAGATCAATCCTGGTTTGGACCCACTCTTGATCAAGATCATTCCTGGTTTGGACACACTCTTGACCAAGATCTATCCTGGTTTGGACCCACTCTTGATCAAGATCATTCCTGGTTTGGACCCACTCTTGATCAAGATCATTCCTGGTTTGGACACACTCTTGATCAAGATCAATCCTGGTTTGGACCCACTCTTGATCAAGATCAATCCTTGTTTGGACCCACTTTTGATCAAGATCAATCATGGTTTGGACCCACTCTTGATCAAGATCAATCCTGGTTTGGACCCACTCTTGATCAAGATATATCCTGGTTTGGACCCACTCTTGATCAAGATATATCCTGGTTTGGACGCACGCATCAGGGAAGCTGGTATTTACTTCTTGTTTTCATAACAATTTCCATGGTCAGTCTTTATAGCCAGCTTTCCTATGTCAAGTTGTACACATCACTCACTCACACCAAGTAACAATCTCCCATCATAGATCAATCTTTTGCAACAATATCCTCGTCCTTAACACAAATCCTGCGACTATTTTCAATCCTACAGGCAAGCAATTTTCACGTCCGTGTTAGTCTCACTTTTGACGTTTATCAGATTAAGTGGAAGTTTTTGGCTTGTTCATTATCCTGTTGCAGGAAGAATTAGGTGATAATCTGTCATGTAATGCTAATCTCTCTTTATCCCTTTTACTCTAATCCTATTTTCTTTTTCACACTTATCAAAACTCATACGTCAGTCTCAAGTTTCCTAAATATTATACCCAGATCATAAGGAATAACAGGTCGGGGTCACAAAATGGCCTCCTTCTAAGCACAAAATGAGTCCTTCCTTTCATCGCAATAGCACAATGTTTCATTTTATAATAATTTTTTTATGTGAGCTGGAAACAAATTTGTCTATATACATTGCATGTTTCAGAGCATATGCTACGATTAATTGAGATAACATCAAAAATTATGGGTGTGTAATCTTGACCTTTTCAAGAAAAGAAAATTTCAAGTCAAGCATGACTAGTTCATCAAGATGGACCTCGCAAGCGAACGCGAAAGCTTGTGAGGTCCATCTAGATGGACTAAGCATGACAAGCAAGCAAATAGACAAGTGGTTCTCATATTATATATCAGAACTCGTACGATTTCCACCAAAATACTGGGGATTTATAGTGTGCTATGCCTCCCAGATTTGTAATTCCACTTGGCCTCTGCACACTTTACAGGTATTCGCTGACCACTATGGCCCAAGTAAGCTCCAATCCACACCAAACATCATTTCAGGTTCTGCGACAACCTCTAGGGGCCCTGAACCTTGATCAGCCCACATTTGCACCATCACTGCCCGGATCAGCTCCCCGAGTTTCGTACATGTCTCCACGAGACAATTAGCTGTTAATTCCTTGTCCAAGGGAATTTCAAGCACAACTTTTGGCACCAGCGGGGTTCAAACTCGGGACCTTCCGCACCGCAAGCGAGCGCCTTACCAATTGAGATAACTTGACTGCAAGCACCTTAGACTCACTGTTGCAAAGTGAGGGAAGAACCGTTCCGTTACTTACTTTGTGAAGTACAACTGACATAGGTCTTTCAAGTTGACTTCAAAAAAAAATCAAATTAAATTTCAGGTGATTTATAGTGCACTACGCGGTCCCCCTGACTTGTTATTCAACACGGCCACAGCACACTTTACAGAGCAGTTCAGTTCTAATCATTGGGTTAACTCACTACCTGGACTCCCTGGGGCCAAACGGCTTACTGCGACCTACATAATGGTGCAACCCTAGCTTGAGCAATTCACACCCTCATAGAATATACAGTTTTCGCACTCAGCTCCAGCTGGACTCGAACACGGAACGATGAAAATCTTATGTTTAACAGTCCGAGAACTAACCGACTGAGCTAGCGAGAACCTATAAATCTCATGAAAACTAAGCTTCGGTAATTGTGATACATCAAAATATGGGATACATATTGAAAATGGCGGCTCTTTAGGTGATTAAATCAGATAGATACTCAGACCTCGCTTGGCATACAGGTCATTGGTGACTTTGCCGTTTTGTACCTAGCTTTCATCACACACATTGGTCATTCCTGTCTAAACATTTGTATCATCCCAATGACAGCAGAAGTACACCCATCATTCACATACAAATAAACCTGTCCATATTTCACTCCACTATCAGCATTCATCTGACAACATCCCCATCCCGAAGCGAAATCCTGCAACTATTTTCAGCACTAGCATGATAACATTGACGTACATCATACACACTGATGACCTTTCACTTTGGTGATTTGCACCAGTAAAGTGTCAAGCCAGAATTCCCACATTGGAGAGGGTCAAGGACCAAAAAATCAATGAAAACCAAAAAACAAAATTTGGAAAGTCTCCAAAACAGGTTAAAAACAAAAAATATCAATTTATACCATCAGGGGCGCCATAGTGTAGTGGTTAGTGTCTCGCCTAGTTTGCAGCAAACTTAGTAAGACCGGGTAGAAAACATTCTCTTTTATCGGGAAGGTCTTTTATCATTTACGAATTCTCCCCTATACTAAGTTTGCACATTGAGCTATACAAAACCGAGGAGCGCCAAAAATGTCCCTTTAAAATATTTATACTCACTCCCAAATTGGTCTGCACCTAATCATTGTTTCCTTAATTTTCACATCAATAATTTAAATTCTGCTAAAACTGTCTGCATTTTTTGGAAATTGAGGATCTTTTCTCTCCCCGTGTTAATCAGCGGGACTAAATTTGCTTGTCAATTAACCGTCAATTTCATTCACGTAACAAATTAGTCTCGTTATACAACATTTATGACTGTAACAGACGGGACATTCGCGTAAATTCACTTGGTTGACCGTAGCAAGTGAAGACTGGTAAAAGAGATTTTGGGAGCGAATCATTTTTGCTTCGCTCGCTATCTATTTACGTTGCTCCTCGTAAATCACCGTTCGTTGCTTCAACGGTGTGTGTGAGGGAGCGACCAAAATAAAAAAGACACACATACCGTTGAAGAACCTTTAACTAGTCTCGCCGTGCATGCATTAGGCCTAGTTCGATTCTCAGGGAGGTTACCTTTCCGGAATGGAATCTCGGAATATTTGCTTAGATGTCTTTGTCTGTCTTGGTGGGAGCATTGGGTCAGATATTCAATCTTTAAATCTTAAATATTTCATGAGAGATCCCCGTCCTTCGGAGGGTTCATACATGTGTGGGATTACCTTAGGGACCACTTCGAAACTCATCCAGCAGCAGACTGTCCAAACCCCCGGTAGTTCTGGGGGCCTTGTCATTGTTCAGAGCAACAGCAACCAATCAGAACAGGCGATTCCGGGCAGTCAACCCCCGGTTAAGTTTTGAAACGGCCCCTAAGCTGGAAGGTGAAGATCCAAAGCAGCAGACAACCTAGTTAATAAGCCTGGATAGATAATTTCAAACAATAATTTAGCAACAGGTCAGACATAATGTACACCTTAATAAATTTCAATTTATTAAAAATATCCTTTCACTGAGATATCCTGTCTGACCAAGGATTATAAGACACACAGAGACAAAATAATGATACCCAGATCATAAGGAATAACAGGTCGGGGTCACAAAATGGCCTCCTTCTAAGCACAAAATGAGTCCTTCCTTTCATCGCAATAGCACAATGTACTACCTGGGAACCGAAGGAATTACGATGTCATGACATAACTGGGACACATGTACTACCAATAGCCAAGGGATCAATGATGTCATGACATTTCTGGGACACATCACAGTCTTATTAAGGTTAAAGAATGACCTCTTTTTGGTGGCATAATTTATAATTAACACCTTCCTAAAATCACCTGGTGTGTTAGATCTGGACAGACTATAACACCTTCCCCACAGTCCCAATTCGCGGTCATGACAACCCTTGCCATAGGGTGCAATATCCTAAATAACTTTCCTATACTTTTACACGTAAAGTAGGGGTCTGAAAACGCTCTGTATCTCCGTAATTAATGATTCAAGCATTCTAGATTAAACTTTGTTTTCAAGTTTTGAAGCGAACCTTTCAGAAATCATCAAAGAAACAATATGTTGGCCGGCTTGTTTTCCCGATATATCAGGCGATATTTTGTAATGTTTTTTCAGGCCTGTCATAAAAAAGCCCGACTTGACCGAGTATTTCTAGAGACACGCATATTTGTTCCATCTTTAATTTCAATATAAAATGTTCTGTGGTGCTGAATTTTTCTACACATTCACGAATATTTCTAAGCTAAATAATTAGCATAAAATCAAAATAAAACATAGTCCCGTATTATTTCTATATAAATATAATTTAATGTCCTATTCCACCTTTGTGGTTTAAAAACTGGCAAATTTGCCACTAGCTTCACTACGTGCAGCGATTTACGATATTGCGACCCTTAACCCTAAACCTACTGAATATCCCATTCCACAAAGTTAAGAAATTCGCCTACGTCCAAACATGTCATAGAACCGAATTAGTTATGCATCAGTGACTTGACATAGTGATAATTGGATTGGGTTTGAATTGGATTGGGTGTCCGAGGTAGGTCTATGGGTCTATACTATAGTAATCTGAAACAAACCTTTTCATTCTGGGCGGTCCAAATCGCACCGTGCGTGAACAACAATCCAATCAATTTGATTATCAAGTCACGCAGCAACAGAACTGTCAAATCACGCGAGATCACAAGTATCACATGAATTGCGTTTGAACTTTGACCTCGTCACACGAGAAGCGTAAAAGTGAAAAGATTTTCTTCACGCGACCCAAACTTCAGGGATGCAAGTGCCTGAAGTCAAAATTTCCTGAAATGTTTAAAAATCTCCTACAAAAGAATGCTTTTCCTAATCTTTTACACTTGACAAAATTTCCTGAAAACAATATATTTTCAGTAAAATTTCCTGAATTCAGGAAATTTCCTGAAAACTTTCATCCCTGAAACTTAACCCCACTGAATCTCATAATACCCCATCCACAAAGTTTCCTTTAGCATCAAAACAAGTACCTTACTGCCTTTCTGATATAATCAGACTATTCACTTCTTTAGAAAAAGATAAAATTGAAAAATGTGATTGAATGATATCGTAGACAAGGGACACTTTGTGGACTAAAAAAGGGAAATCTCTTACCAATGGACAAACATTACGCAAAATGTGCAAAATCCAATGTTTTGCAGACAAATGCTATACGTAATTCCGTAAAAATATGGCAAACTTGCATTACTTCCTGTTCCTTTTAATACACAATTTTCTTACAGTCAGGTGTACAGAAAGCAGATATTGTGTTGAAGGGGTCAAGCAATGCCCTCCTTAATGCTTTAGACAAGGAACAATAAAGAAAATCTATTTCTTCCTTCCTAAAAAATAAAGTATCATGCACCTTTGCATCCCACTGGGGACAGCACAAATTGTAATTGGGTTATTCCAATTAAAATACATACTCCCTTATAAGATTGCAGACCATATGCATATTTAAAGCTGGAATTCTAGGTGGAATTTAAATGTTAGGATTCAAGCTCAAAAAATAGTGATGTGACTTGGTAAAAAGATGTCATTTTCAAAAATATTTTCTTAAATATTCCTTGATTTTGATTTGAAATGACTAAAATAAGTGTTGGTGGCTCAAAGTGTCCATCACTATAAGGGATTTACGTACATAATGGTCTACAACTGTGCCCGGCAATTGTGGAAGTGAATTACTACTAAACATGTTACGACACCTGATACTGCCATATTGCATTTATTTTCCTTCTGAACACATCTCCAACACCTTCAAGACATTTAATTACCAAGATTTCCTTTCAAGACAATACTTGAGACCGTTGAAATGATTAAGTATCAGAACTGAAATCTTAACCTCAAATAAATGTCACTGTTATACAGCCTAATCTAACCACACAAGACCCTTCCTTAACCCTAACCCTACCAAACAACAAAATATCACAATCCATAAAGTTAAGAAATTTGCTTAAACCCTGGTCACATAAGCCGCAATGCCGGTATGACATCGGTATGACACTGGTGAATGATTGCGATGCCCGGTCGGACACAGGTGTTTATGTGACCATTACTGAAGACATTGTATACAAACCTCAAGGTTTTAACTCGGAATTAAATTCTTGCGGCATGCTTCCGCCTTCTCTACATCGGCCGGTGTCCAATCTGCGTCTGCTGAATTGACGCCGTAAACATATCGTTACCTCGCCGCAAGGTTATGTGACCAGGGTATCCAGTCCAAGGGGTCATAGACCGGAGTTAGTTATGATCAGAATAACCATGGCCGCGCCAACTCAGTGGCTTGTCATATAGTAGGGACTGCAATATAGGTCATCTGCGCATGCGCACAATCGTTGTTTTCTTCCGGGTTTCCCAACGCGATCGGCCGTTTTCGGGGGTACCGAAATTGA
>JXSR01S012095.1:29907-41896 GCA_000969725.1 Ophiothrix spiculata | reverse complement strand
TATAGCTGCTTCAAATTGTAAGGCCGGCTTCTAATTGGAATTGTACAGGGGTCAACAAACTTTCCCACATAGGAATACATGCTGTAACTTCATCTTCTCTGTGGCTACCCAAGACAATGCCCGAATTGATTCAAACTTGGCATTTGTTAATTTTGTGACAATTGGGACATCTTCAGACTATAGGTAGAAAATTCCTTTGCCATGAGGGGCGTTTGATGCACCCTACTGCACACCATTGGTTTGCAGTGTAAAATATCATGTGCTTATAATTTTGGCAAAGCACACTTTTTGGTTGCCCTATAGCTCACATCTTTATGGACTGTAGAGTCTTCTTGTTACAGCCCCAAGAGTAAGTAACTCAGGTCCCCAGCATAGTTGGCCTCAGGTTGGTTATTTTGTTGTTTCAATACTCTAAAAATCAGGTAGTGTGCATGCAGGCATGATTATCTTCAGGTTTTTGCCTGAATTCAGGCAAAAATGCTTGGATCTTCACTGTACAAAAGTATTAGGAAATTCAAATTTTCAGGCAACTTCAGGCAAAATTACAAAAAGCCATAACCATCCCTGGCATGTGTTTTGAGTTCTTGTCATGTGCTGTCCCTTTTATATGGCTTTAAAGATTAACAAAAATTATCATTGCCTCAGATTAAAGGTGTAGGTTCCAATGTCATTCCCACCCCCTGGACTCAACTGAAAGTAAAGTATACTTTTTGATGCCATTTGAAAGCCCATATTTTTCTGATTTTAAGTCCAAAATTTCACCTCCATATTCTTTATAGTTTCGGAGATATCGCTTAAATTGTAAAAATAACCTATTTTCCATTTCTTTTGTTTTTACATAACAGCCTCAACCCTAGGGTTGCATAATTTCTTTTGCCGCTCAAGACAAAATAAGTAGCAAGCTGGGTTAATTTCACAAAATTAAAAGTTAAAAGTGATTTTACATATGCTAAAATAGGAACCTACACCTTTATAATAAACCAATACAGCTAATTTTATCATCTCTTCAGCAAAATGGTATTGTTATAAAAAACTTATTTTGGAAAAAAAACATCATGAGCACTGCATCAAAATTTCAAAATATGTTGCATCATTGATATATTCCATGTTTATATGCCATTAGGTGTTGGAGCACAATTTGGCCACAACTTTGTGCGGCTGGGTGCAACCTGGCTATAGCATTGATTTTCCAAAATGGCGACCGTAGGCTTGATTATGCACCTCAAGATCATTGTAAAATATTTATTACATGTTTTGAAATTATCTTGAGGTGCATATATAATCAAGCCTACGGTGGCCATCTTGGAAAATCAAAGCTGTAGCCTGGTTACGACCGGCCGCACGAAGTTGTAGCCCAATAGTGCTCAAATTCCTTACTTAATCATATTCAATTGCCTTGTTCTTGTTCCCTTTCTTGTGTAGAGTGTTGTCCAAGTATTACCAGGCCCAACGACAAGCAGATCAGCGCAACGCAGCCCGTACTACCATACGCTTGTTGGAAAGTATGGTGAGGCTGTCCCAGGCTCATGCCAGACTCATGTGTAGGGACAAAGTCCTAGTGCAGGATGCTATTGTAGCAGTTAGTGTCATGGAATCATCAATGCAGGTATGTGTGGTGAGGCTATCTCAGGCTCATGCTAGACTCATGTGCAAGGACAAAGTCCTAGTGCAGGATGCTATAGTGGCAGTTAGTGTCATGGAATCATCAATGCTGGTATGTGTGGTGAGGCTATCCCAGGCTCATGCCAGACTCATGTGCAAGGACAAAGTCCTAGTGCAGGATGCTATAGTGGCAGTTAGTGTCATGGAATCATCAATGCAAGTATGTGTGGTGAGGCTATCCCAGGCTCATGCCAGACTCATGTGCAAGGACAAAGTCCTTGTTGCAAAATGCTTTGATAGCAGTTAGTGTCATGGAATCATCAATGTAAATATGTATGATGAAGCTATCCAAGACTCACGCCAGAAGTATGAATCAGAATTGAATTACTTTTTATAACACATTAAATGCATTTGCACTTTTGTCACTTGGCCTCAACACTTTGGAAATACTCTAAATAAAGCCTAAAATGTAGAAAAAAAATATTTAAAAAAAGTAAAAACATTAAACAAAATTGAGTGGCATCCATGAACAAACTGTTAAAGTGGTATAATTTGCACTACATTCTTCACGCTCAATTCACCTAGTGCAAAAATAAATGTTCCGCTAAAAGTGATAGGTATATACAGGCGCACATTAAAAAATTAAGAAATGCAAAAGTTAAAACGTGCGAAATGATTCAAACCTACCCGTGGGCAAAAATTACTGAGTGCGAAAATATTCCTGTTTACAGTAGCTATATGGGCATCCATGGAAAGAACGAAGTTGCTCCATTAAGGCTTGTTTATACTGCAGTGGTGATACTTTAAATTTCTTTATTTCTTTTATTCCATTTGACAGGGTGCAGCACTATTAGGTGGGGTCAATGCACTCCACACATCTTTTCCTGAAGATCCTGAGAATGAATATAGAACACAAGGTAAGACTGAGCACTTTGGCGGTAATGCAGTTGAAAACATTTGAAAACACTGTCTACAAACATTACTTATTCCAAGAAGGGTCTAACTCTAACAAAATCTTTTGTTTTGATTGACTTATAAAAACAAAATGCAACATCTTTGAAAAGGAGTTACTTTGCACTCAATTAGTTGTTCACTGGAAAAAACAATTTGGCAGTCTTTGTGAACCCTGGACAAAATCGAGTACAAAAATAGTACAACATTCCGAAGGTGCACATTTGGAACATCATTTAAGTACAATTTGAGTACATTTATAGTACACAAATTTGTACTATCTATTTGTACTAAAACTGTACTATAATTGTGTTCCAAATGTGCACCTTAGGAATGTTGTACTATTTTTGTACTCGATTTTGTCCAGGGAAGTTATATACATTTCCATGGCAACACCAGGGATGAATTTAAGAGCTGGTGTAAGACTATTTCTTGAAATAAGATAGGTAAAACATGCATATTTCAGTGGTAAAATGTGAAACAAACAGTTGAAAATGCTGTCAGAATTAGACATTTAGCAAATAAAAAGTATCAAATATTCTTTAATTGCTAAAGAAACCATGGAAGGAGATTTCTAGTCATGAATTTCAAAATCCATTAACAACTAGCCTATTTTATTGTTACTGGAGGTAACCCTTCCCCCAATCCTATAAGATATCGGGACCTTCCCATCTTGCCTTGCTTCCAATGGGATTTTTCGTACAGGTTGTGAAGATGGTATTGGTGATAAAACATCTGAAATTCAAAATTGTGCTACGTTTCATCACTGATACCTTTCATGATGACTTGTACATGAAATCCCATTGGAAACACAAGGCATGATGGGAAGATTCCTGATATCTTAATTACGATTGAGGAAGCGGTATGAAAATTCAAAATGTACTTTGCATGTTGGGTTACAATTTTAGCATGTGTCACCCTCCAGTGTTAATGATAAAGCATCGTCACACTTTGGCGATATTGATTAAGCATGTATACCATTTGTTGATAACACTTATGTCAGGGGTTTGTGGGAACAGGTTGTTCTAGTTTTAATGTTTAGAAACAAGTGTCTCAACACTATAGATACACAGCAATTTATTTTGTCAAATTTAAGGGATCAGCTAGACTGTCTGATTAAAATGAAATCAGAAATTAGCAGTTCCCACAGGGATGTGAGAGTTCCTCTTTTCAGCTGATTTCCTCGTTTTTTAAATTGTTCATGGGCTAAAATTTTAGCTTTTTCATTCATTTTTGGCCCATTTTTGACCCTTTACCCCAACTTGACGACGTTTTTCCCCGTTTTGTCAACTGGCCTCTCACACCCCTGTCAGGAAATACATTTTAGCTGCCACTTCCATTAAACTTTCCTATTTTCTTTCTTTCTTTCAGCTGAATTGGTCTTGATGCACCTGGGATTGAATGACCTTGCTCAAGCAGAATTGAAACGCATAGATGATCTTCAAAGAGAAAGATCACAAGTTGAAGGTGTCTCACAAAATTCATCAGTGTCAAATCTGACCTCAGGGGTCACTTCAAAGGTCACACCAGGGGTTCAGCCAGTGTCAGAGGTCACATCACAGGAGACAGAATCCCAAGTCACTTTAGTACCAGATACAATAAACCAGACAGTAGGTGACAGGACAGTGAACCTGTTTGAGGATAGTGTACTTTCTGATGTTGGAACCCATGATCTAGCAAGTTCAAATGTAGGTCAAAGGTCAAATGATCGATTGCAGCAAGATTCTGTTATTGATGAAAACCAAGAGAGCTTTATAGATGATATAAAAAGAACTTCTAGTAGTCATGTTTTGACAAATTCTGAAACAAAGACATCGGGAGAATCCTCTTTAGCTTCAAAATTAAGAAAGAAAATAGCTTTATCAAAAGATGATGAAAGGACTAGTATTGAAACAGAAGGGTCAATAGGATGTCAAAGGTCAAATGATTTAGAAATGCAGAATAATGGGAATGACAAAGATGAAAGCAACAATGAGTTGGCTACAGAAAGTCAATTCAGTGTTGATGATGAAAATGAAAATGACATTATTATGGCGACAGCTCCGGAAAACACACCATCAGACGATGCAATTGTAGCCACAGAATCACAAAATACACCAGAAAATGTAGAGGAAGAGCAAAGAAATTCTGATGAAGGAAAACAAACATTTGATGACTCCTTGGGTGGTGATTTTGATTTAGATTCAAGCTTTACGCCGACATTCTTGAAGGATAAAAAGAAATGCACAAAAGTGAAAAATGATGGGAAAACTCTATCTGGAAAAGATGATGATGATATATCAGATTCAAGAACTAGTGATGGTACATCGGATACGCCAAATATCGGGAATCGATTTAAGAATTTCAGATTTAAGCAGCGGAGTAAACCAAAACTTATCGCCTCTTCTGAAAACCAACATAATACACCAAATCATGATGACAATTCATCCACTTCTGTACCAAATGAACAAAGTGACCAGGATTCCAATCAAGTGAAGGGCACATCTAGTGGAACATCATCAAGTATTCAAGATAATCCAGTTAAATCAAAACACCAAAATAAAACAAAAAGGCCTAGACAAAATTCATCAGATCAGGAGCTTACAGAATCCCGACAGGCAAACCATAAAAAGAAAAGGCAACACAAGACTAACTCTTCAGATGATGTTTTTCATCAAGAAAAAGACAATTTTGTTCGTCCTAATCCTCCCAAACACAGCAAATCATCAAGTAGTTCTAAATCTGATTACAATTATAGTCCTCTCACTTCGCCAGCTTGGTCAAGTTCACCAGGAACTCCAGGAAAATTAGCGGCATCTACAAAATCAAAACTTAGTCGGTTTAGTTTTGTGTCTTCACCTGCTCAAGATAAATCTCAATCAGAAAACACTAAAGTGAATTCCCAGGTTACAACAAGCAATAACATGGAGGGGAATGATGGCATGACCTCCATGAATATAGATGAGGAAAATTGTATGATGCCTTTGAATATGGATGATGGGTCAAAGGTTAATCATAGTATGACCTCTGTAAATTTGAATATGTCAAAGGTTGATGATGCCAGCTCTTTATTTACCACAGGTGAAAGTTTAGACAATTTGGATCTTGAGGATTTTTAATGTTAAGTAAATATTTCATATACCTATAATACATGAATTGCATATTTTTACGGATTATAAAAAAAGTATTGACAGTAGAAACTCGTTAACACACAAAAAAATAAAATTTAAACAAAAATGCGTTCCTAGATATTGCTTTCTAGGTTCTATAAAGTAAAAAAAAATTCAAAATTTTACCAAAGCAAAGTTTAGTTAGCTTTCCCATAAAATTTGGGCAAAAACACGATTTTTGAACCTTTTGGTCCAAAAATGACCTGACCATCATGTTCAGTATGTAAATCATCTTCTAGAAATGTATACTTTTATTTTAATTTAATTATCCGTTGCTGAGTTACAGTGCAAAAACTATTTTTGAAAACAAAGGGTTGACAGGGCCCTTAAGGATAGAAATCGGCCATATTGGTCTCGACAATTTTGAAGTAGCGGTGTTTTGTGACAGCGCAACATGTTTTTTAAACATCATCGATGTTGTTAAACTTTAAAAGGTGTAGGTTCCGATCACATTCTCATCCCCCTGGGCTCAACCGGAAGTAGTATATTTTTTGCTACCATATTAAAGACCATATTTTTCTGATTCTAAATCCAAAATTTATTTTTTGCTACCATATTAAAGACCATATTTTTCTGATTCTAAATCCAAAATTTCACCTCCAAATTCTGTATACAGCAGATATAGCATAAAATGTAAAATTATTGGTATACCTTTTTTCCATTTCTTTTGTATTGTTATAACAGCCTCATACCCAGGATTGCATACTTTCTTTTGCCTCTCAAGAGAAAACAAGAAGCAAGCTGAGATTAAAATTCCACAATATGCATTCCAGAGAGGTAAAGGTCAATAAGTTAAAACTAAATTACACATATGCTAAGATGGGAACCTACACCTTTAATGTATAAAATAACGGCAATTGTACTTTTCCTTTGTGTTGTCCGAGAATGCAATGTAAAATGTACAGTAGGGATGATTTTCAGATTTCATACTATTTCTTTTGTCTTAAAGATAAAAATACACTATAAAACAATAGGGAAAAGTCAAGTTTTAAGTTCTTTCGAGTTATGTGGTTTTTGTGTTACCGAGTTTCCGCTGTACTAATCTAAGCCATCTTGGCACTGATTTCTTACAGTTACATCTGGACTATATCTGATACTTGAGCTTTTGGAAGTACTCACAAGTTAATAATATTTAAATGCAAAAATATTTACATGCTATGCCAAATCAATCAAATACCAATGGAAAATTGTGACCGTCCGTCCCAAACCAGCCTTAAATACCTCCTGTCATTTTCACTTTTCTAAATACTTGCATAAGACCATGTTATGGATTAAAATGACACCTCAATGAACTTCACTCGATTTCCAGAAGTCAATTTATGGTTTGTCAAAGATTGTCAGGGATTAAAATGTATAATTTAGATAAATGTGTTTTCAGTTGATTGACCACAAAATATAGAGGCCCTGCATGTGACGTAGAATACCATGAATATGGCGGATTGCTCAAATTCATTCAATAAAAGTGTGACCATTACCAAACACTTCATATTGTCCCATATCAGTAGGTTAATTACAGTATTTTGTTGAATGGACTGCGGTACGCCATATTTACAGGAAAGGTCATCAGTTCAAATCCTTTCTTCGGTATCAATCGATAAAAGCATGCAAGGCCTCTATACAGATATTTCATATTTCCGATAATTTTCTTGAAATGAAACTTTGCTGGTGTTTCGAAGTACTAGTAATCAGAATTGTCAGGCCCGGTCCAGACTCCAATATCGTATAGAATATTTTGCTTAGAATGTTCTATGCTGACAGCAAAATGACGTAGGTCATTGAATAAAACACACAGTAAATTCGATGACCTACGTCATTTTGTCGTCAGCATAGAATATTCTGAGCAAAAAATTCTATACGATAGTGGAGTCTGGAGCCTTAATCTGTCAAAAGATCCATTTCCAATTAATTTTTACTTGGCCTATGGGTGAATTGAGCTAGCCATATCGTGTATTGTTAAAGTTGTCCTTAACTTTGGTGCTTCTGCTCCTGACAGACTATACATGATTCCAAAAAAGTTACACTAAAGAGTATTTCAACACAAATCAGTTTCACATGAGGGTGCGTGTTACCACAAACCAAAGATCTGAAATGGCTTAAAAATACTAGTATCTGAATTACGAAGAATCTTGTACCTTTAACAGTAAGAATGCAGAAAAAAGTCTTAAAACTCAATGAAAAAAAGCTCGCTCAGGTCTGCAAGGTAGCTGGGATTTTTAAACTGCTTAGCTAATATAGAAACCCATTTGAAATAAAATCCAAAAATTTAAATGTGATTGTAGCAAAACAGTGATCTTACAACCAATTTTGAAAATCCCCAATCACCAAATGTATATGATCATATGTGGCAACGTGCTTGGGCAACCCATTTTAGAAAATCACTAAATATGTGTAATTTTCTCAATGTGGCAACAGGAAGCAATGATCTGGCAACCCATTGAAGAAAATCTTAATACGCATGTTTCCATTATGCAAGTACCGTAAATACAGGTAATTTTGCATGATCGACCATATTAAACAAATTTGCGCCCACATGACGTGTGTATAATGTTGTGGTATGGTCAATTGGAAGTACCCATATTCATGGTACTTACAGCATACATTGTGAGACATGCTAGAGTGGTCTATTGATTCTTTATTTTTTTCAAAGTGGCAACCCATTCAAAGATGAGGAGCAACATAGTGTAGTGGTTATTAAAGTTATCTCGCCTTGTGAACATCAATGCAGAGATTTGAAAAACGTTTGAGTTTTTACTGGTTTCTATGGTAACTAAGCTACACTCCCGGTCAAAAGTGTTTGCGCACCAAACCTTTAACCAGCCATATCTCGAGAACCGATCATCATTTGCGCCTTTTTTTTTCGGATTTATATTTTACATACATATATCTAAAAAAAACTCAACAAGAATTGCATTTATCGCATTTGAAAATATGGCGTGCTTAACATATTATGCATTTTTTTCTGCACATAATAAACGGAGTTTAAATACATAACTGCACATTTGTTGGAAAACTTTTTACCTGAAAATGTTCTTTGCGGCTACACGGTGATAATGAGCATTGAAAAATGGTTATGGAAGATCAAATATCAGAAGAAACATAAATTTCTTATGAATTTTTTCACAGATTTGGTCGTTTGATATAGAGGATGGTGTGCATTCATTATTTTTTATTATTTATGTGTAATTCATTTAAGATACTTGGAGTCTGGGACTCGACAGGCTTTATGCTTATTTCCCAGTCCTCCTCCACAATGTTATAATTTTCAGTTTACAATGTTATGTGCTATTTTTGATATATTGTTACTGTAATTTTGCATATGTGGAAGAAATAAATGATACCATTCAATAATTACATTCTTGCCCGTATTTAAGGGTGCGCAAACACTTTTGACCGGGAGTGTACATAGGGGCTGATTGGCTAAATGCAGAAGCATATGTAACTCAAAATGAAAGAAGATGATAGGGGTATATTTTATTAAACCATGTTAGTAGTTAAACAACAACATTTAAAACTCATAGTCAAATACATCTAATATGTAAACTTCATTTCAAAGTCATTTGTAAAAGGAACAAGTTTGCATCAAGGCCTATTTTTGAAATACAGCCGGCTGAAGATTATATTGGCCCGTATTCACAAAACTTGTTCCAGGAATAACTATTCTTGGATAAGTCATTCTAGGAATACAGATAGTTCAGTCCTGAATGAAGTTGGATTTTGTAAAGCCTGGAATATAACTAGCCCGTGGAATAACTTTATCCTTCTTTTGTGAATACCAAATGACGTCACAAATGGAAGAAGGAAAAGTTATTCCTGGATTAGAATTACGTGTGAATACGAGCCATGAGTGAAATATGGTCTGGAGGCCAATTTTATTGGGATCTTTTGAAATTACAGTTTTAACAAATTAACTCAAAAGAAAAAGTAAGAAAAACTAGTCTGCATTTTTTATGAGCATGTCAGATCCATTTCGTAATGGAAAAAAATGTCTGAGATGGTCACCTAATGCTTGGGTTACAAGGAAGAACAGTTTCCTGCTGAGTTATAATATTGATTCTTGAGAGAGTATGTCATTGTAGGAGAGCTCCTTTGCTTTGGACACATTTTGATTGAGAAGATTAACAAGACTTGGTCAGTAGTAAAAATGGCTAAATCTGTGAACTCGGCCAAGTGTTGGCTGTTTCAAAATTGCAGCGCTTCCTCATGACTCCCCAAGCAATTGAAGACTTTTCCCCAAATCACTTAATCCAATAGCTGCCATATGTTGAATTTGCAGAGATTATAATCTGTTATACTACTGTTTTTGTGAGTTGAATTTCTTGTCAAAAGCACAGTGCAAATGACCAAAATTTACGTCATATCGATCAATATTCATACAAGCACAACAATGCACACAAACAATAAGGTCACACTAATTTAATTGTTTGTCTCAAAGCTCACCTAAATTTGAAAACCTAATGCAAAATGTGTGGGGGGGTGTTAGTAAAAAAAAATTCAATTATACCAGGTGTTACACTTGCCATTTTCCCCATTCATTTTCCATCCATTGATATTTACTTGTATATCAAACAGGACACGATTTGTGATCTTCGATGGAATCTTATATGACAAAATTGAAAAAATAAAAAAAGTATTTAGAAGAAAATTCAAATTTCGACAATTTGGCAATGTTAATTAATGTTGAACATGTTTAAACTTATGCGCGCGGCAGCTTTGAGACTAACAATTAAATTAGTGTGGCCTAAGATAAATTATTTAAAACCATGCATAATATAATCCTTGGACTTAGTGAGCTTGGAAAAATCCTGTTCTATTGCCCTTACGCCAAAAAAAATAGTTGTGTTGCCCTCACAGGCCCAAAGTGGTGGGGACGGCCAGGCCGGATTTATTTTCTTCTTTTTTTCTTTTTTTAATAACCATTACATATGTGTAACAGAAACAGGGTCATAAAAAAAGTTTTTCTTCTCTTAAACTTCGCCAATATACACATTTTGGAACATTTTTGAGGCTGGAAATCAGGCAAAACTCAAGAAATATTAAAAATCAAGAATTTTGGTGAAAAAAACCCCAAAAAACAGGTCTGGATTTTCCACAATTTCGACCAGGCCGGCGGAGGGCAACACAACAATTTGTGGTTTTTTTGCCTTATATAATGTCCCTGATGTGCAGTGAACCGTGACCATCTGATTGCTGTCAGGATAAAAACGCCTGACCCCTGCAATACAAGGTATCACAACAATCTGGATATGAGAATTTAGGTTTCAATGCCGACAAGCGTTGGACAAAGAGTTTTGCAAAAAAAACACTCTACAATTATTGCTCTGTGCGAGCAGGCTGGCCCTCAGTCGAGACTCACACAAATATCTGGTGAGTTGCCTGCGAGTAGAAAAATTGGTGAAGGAGCATACTCCTGAAAGTGTATCCTTACCATTTCAAAGAGCATACCAAGTTACCGTACCTGAGTTTTCTGATTTCGCCATTTTCACCTGTCAGCCGACTACTCTATCTACATGTTACCAAAGTATCACAAACACTGCTTTTAACTCAAATTGGATAGTATTATTTTAAACATTTTAAGAGTATAATCTATTAATCATGCCTGCCAAATGTGACCTGCCATATCAATAGGTACCTTAAGGTCGGCATAGTAAATTATGTGAAACGGGCCATTGAAGCTGGGCATAATCAAAAATTATATATATACATCCGAAGTTGAATTTCTCATTTCATCAGCAATGTTACTTTTTAAGTGTATTCTATCATATTAATCAGGTTCCACCATCCAAAACATAGGAAAAAATGCCTTTAAAATGCGTTCAGCTTGAAGCTAGTCTACCAAAATCTATAATTATATGGTATTATTTTTGGCTCTAAATTTGCATCCAAAACCATGCAGGATTGACACAAATTTGATATCATATATTTAAGAGGTATAAGCAAACTCTCCATTGATATCATTTTGATGTTGGCAGGTCACACAAGGATATTGTTCTGGTACCTCATATAGCTTTTGTTTTAATGTTACAACATGAATATAAATTACCGTACTGACGCGTGTATAATCCCCTACTCGATTAAAGGCCCAATCACTAAATTTACGAATATTTTCATGAAATTAATGTACACGTGTGTTAAGTCCCATTGGTATTTTTTAGGAGTCGTCAAATTATCATTACCAAAATATTCCAATAATCACTTCACTGACGGCCATAAGTTGCCAAATGACCTTAAAAATTATCAAATATCAAAATCTACTTCCAAAATAGTCACAAACTTTATCGAAAATGCAA
>JXSR01S012095.1:15353-27822 GCA_000969725.1 Ophiothrix spiculata | reverse complement strand
CCAAAGTATATAAAGTCACTTATAGTGCTCACCAAAACTACAGTAGCTCCAAGGATGCATTATGGATACCTTGTAACTCCTTGTCACTTAAAGAAATGCCTTTGGATTGTCTTGGTCCTAAAAAGGCCTTTTGTGTCCCTTGGGGCCAGCACATGCATAGATGTTCTGGAGTTGTCTAGTTCTTTATTCTGTTTCTGATTTTTTAAAAGGCTAATATTAACAACAACAAAAAGATTAGAAATAAAACCGCATTTCGCATTATAGTTTTTCAAGAGAAGGAGAGCTTTGAGACAAACAATTAATTATAAATGGCCTTACCATCATTATATGCACACACACACCTAGAGCACAACCCGTCCATTCACACAAATGTTTGTGTGTTACAGATCACCAAGCTGAATTCAGATATGGTGCAAACGCACCAAGCATGTGTAGATGGAATTTCAAGCAACACCTCTTTGCGTTGACACAAACCGAGTTAAGAAAAGCAATTACATAACACTTTGGCACTCAAGTGCTTTTTACATGGGATATTTAAATTGATGCCATGAGCTGTGAATGGTGTAGACCAGCTGCTGGCCGGGGTAATGAATACGACTATGACATTAATTTGACAGCGAATTGTAACTTCGAATTTTGTTAGCTATGTGACATGGCATATTCATAGGAAGTCAAATGTAACAATTTCAGATACTTCGCCCAAGTCAAGATATGAGAAACATAATGATATTTCCAAAACCTTGCCTCTCTTTTTTGTCCATCATATTCATCCTAAGCTAATATATGAGAAATTTAGTGATATCACTAAAACATTTTCTGCTTGCCTCCATATTTCATCGTAAGTCAAAATTTGAAAAACTTGATGATATCATCAACTCTGCTATTCTCGATATTTATCTCATGTCATAATTTGAGAATGTTGGTGATATCACCAAATCTTTTTTCTGCTGTCCAGATTTCATTTTAAGTCAAGATTTGAGAAACTCAGTGATATCACCAAACCCAGCCTCTCTTTGTTGTCCTCCGGATCCATATTCATTCAAACTTCAGAATTGAGAAGTGATATCACTAAAACTTTCTCTGGCAGCTTTCTATAAAGTTCATCGGCAGTCAAAATTTTAGAAACTGAGTTATCCTCCATATTTTTTTCATGTCACGATTCAAGAAAGGTGATATCACAAAACCTTTTTCTGCTTTCCTCCACATTTCATCTCATGTCAAGATTTGAGATACTTGGTGATATCCCCAAACCCCGCCTCTCTCTGCTGTTGCATCTTCCTGTGTTTGCGTCGCTCACGGTTCTGTTCATTGGTCCTTTTATCATGACACATGACACACAGTGTGCGTAGATTATCCAATGAGCACAAGCCTCCTCCCTCATACACGGCAACAATGTGATCAGCGTGCCAAAACTGAAAGAATAAATTAAGAAGATATCGATTTTTGTTAAACGTGTTATTAATTATGTTACAGTATTATTTGTGCAACCTAGAGTAGACCCAGTTCTTTCTTCAACTTATGTAACTCTCAATCTACCTAGATTATTTAAAATTGGCTGAAGTTAAATTTTGGGGATCTTCTTTTTGTTTACTTCTTATAATGATAATCTGTACGCTGAGAAAGTAGTGACATCATTTCTTGTATAATTAGCCCAACACGTGCTGTCCAAACAAATGATCATGTCAATAGAGGTTTCACTGACCACATATATTAACACAATCAATGTACTTCCACACAAAAATCACACCATTTTTTCATTGGTTTTTGTTTACAAACTACAAAAATAATGACAAGGATGACCATCTCGTCTATTAAGACTTTTCCAAAACATATTTAAGTGACAATACTAATTTTTGTTTTATTTGGATTTAAGAGAACTTCCTAAACTACAATATAAATTATTTCATATAGACTTATCAGGTGTTAAACATGCCCACCTCATTTGTTTGGAACCAGTGGCTCAAAGCGTCCTTCGCAATGAGAGATTTGAATAATTATGTGTCACTTCCGAAGCGCATAGTCTGCTGATACCCTTGATGTCATCGTTTCACTATGTGGCCCATACTGCCCACCATCGCAGGCACTGGCTGATAATAATCAGTCAAAATTCTGACCAGTAGAAATACACACCTTGATTTCTCACTGCCCTATCTACTCGTCAATTGTTCATGAGTGGAAGGCTTTGGTGGAAAGGTTGACAAAATGACAATGTTTACATGTGCGACCTAAGCATGACGCTCTGCGTTAAACATGCATTACAGGAAATACACTCAATCACCAATGAGCCACATGTTATGTGTTTGATGCTGAAAACAAATGCCATCACAACACAGGCCAATCAAGTGCTTAAATTGATTAGCAGTTACCTGCGTCTTATTTTTGACAAGACGTTGGAGCCCAACGTAAGCAAGTTCTGCCTAATATCTATAGATTGTAACTTTTAACAATTGATATACTCACTTGACCAGCAAATGGGTTCTTGATGATGTCATTCAGTTTTTGTGCAGACAATGAGGCATACGGGCTGCTAGTAAGCAATTCTTTCCTCTTACTTTTGGGCAAATCTCTGTTAAGAAAAGAACAGCAAATAATAGAGAAAATAAATAAATAATTTCAAGAATATTTTAAATCTAGTCAACTAGAAATGTATTTTTTACTCAGAGCAAAGAGTAAATTTATGGTTGTCTACACTCTATTCTTGAACGTATATCAACCAAAATAAATTAGAGTATACACAATCATCTTGAGATAACAAATATGCATAAAACAGTAATCAGGACTATAAGGAAACAGTAACCTGTCACAAACTATGTCCTTATAAATGAAAAATGTTACCAATGGTGAACTATATTTTTCTCCCCACTGTGCATTTGTAAGTGCTTACTGATGTGAAGTATTTTCTGTAATCGTTGAATTCCACCAGCTAAGATATCTTTTCATGGTAAACAAATTTCTCCTTGAGATGATGCCTGGTAACGTTTTACACAATGGTAACAAATTGTGTAACCTGTGAATAATGTAGAACAATCCTGCATAAAAACGTCTAGGAAATTCAAGATTGATAAAGTATATCTTGGCCTACAGACCATTTTAAAAACTTGTATATTTCCATCATTGAGCAGATTAATTGGAACTCGTAATTAGGCAAAGCATTGTGGCATCACTAAAATGTTTTTTAAAAACAGACAAAGAAAAGAAAATGGCTGCCAGACTAAAAATGTTTAACCATTCTGATTAATAAATGATATGTTAGGCAAAAACAAAAAAGAAGTTTGTTTCCTGTGCGCCGCGCGCATTTCGTTTTGGCGTCATATATTTGCGCATTTCATTTTTTATTTGATATTTTAGAAACCGAAAATCAAAATAGCCAATTTGATAAAAAAAAATGGTGAAAATTGCAAAATTTTCACTAAAGAAGTGTTTTTTTTCAACAAAAACTTGAAACCGGACAGGTTTCTTACTGAAAAAATCATCACCCATGTCGATTTTCAATCAAAATTTGCCTTATAGCACCTCTTGAAACAATACCAAAAAAAATGAAAACAAAATAAAATAAAAAACTGCATTTTGCATTTAGGTTTTTTGACCACCTACAGGAAACAAACTTTTTTTTTTTTTTTTGCCTACAACATCAACATTACCTGATCTGTGTGAACAGCTCATGAGCGTGAAGACCACATTGCTGGCAAATCCCATGTTCAGCTTCCAGCAATTTCTCACGTAGAAACTTGGTATTCTTGCCACGCAACTGGAAGTAAGAAGAATTACACTTGTATTTGCAATTTCAAGATTCATTTAATTAAATGATAGCGCTTGGTTGGCTAAATTTCCATCCTGTTGTAAATGTAGTCTTTGTCAAAGATCAGTATGTAAGGACTAACAAACTCTGAAGACGCTAGATATTTCAGCAAAGGTGCTGGCCATCAGCAAAAATTGTGTGCAGCAAAATTTGAGTGCAAATTACCGCAATGACCTAGGATGAAAATAATTATGTTTCTAGTTAATAGTGAATTTGAGTTTGTTTGCTTTACTACGGTATATGGTCTATAAACACAGACTAGTTGAGGTGAGAAACTTTGCATAAGGGTTGCATACTGATAAATTGATTAAAGCAATATGATTTGGTTGAAAAATAGATTTTGTTTAAAACAATTTAAAATAAATTAAGAACTATGTAACTAATTAAAGGTATTACATATTTTTCTCTAAACTTGTTTTCTCATGAAGCAAATACACAAACTAAATACACAGAGTTTCCTTTACTAAATGTTGAATTAAATTGGGATCCCAAAATTAATTCAACAAATTGCCATAACTGAAGAAGTATGCCTCTTTTGGTCAAATTATTTGTAGGTTATTAATATCTACCAAAAGCAAACACAGTCGGTCAAAAAAATCAAAAGTCATGGGTAATTCCTGTTGGTAGGATGATATAGCATTGCTTTAATATCATGTTTGCGGTTGTCTGTCGCATTTATAAAACTTTACAACGGTGGCATGAAGACAACTATGCTCTTCAGTTCTATTGCAGAGTAATACGTGTGACTACACATGGCTTACAAACCAAATTTGCAAGAGATTCTGGTAAAACTTCAGACTCACCCCATGTTCTTCTTTACACTGTTCTGAGCAGTATCTCCTGTCCCATGCTGCACCCTGATGGTCAGACTCACTCTCAGCAATGGTAGGATTTCCACAGAACAGACATAGGGGGCAACCATCTTTGTCAACTACCTGTTCACAAATAGACATTTATATTAATAGGAATTACAAACAAATATGAACATACATCCAAATAATTGTCATAATTAGATATCCATGTTTTTCATTCAGGAACATGTATTTTGTTCATTCCCAAAAATACACTCATAGCCAATTCCTATAGCTGAAGAAATTTATCACATATCAACATATTTTTAGTATTATTACCATTATATTGTGTAATTTGCTATTTATGTAGTGGTGTCGTTTAGGCATACAATCATTTTTTTCTCCATATAATGGTGTCCATTGGTCATATATTCAATACGTCCAAGGAGATAGATACGCGTAGAGCACCCTGATCAGCGAATCACTGAAGTCAAGATACCGTCACTAAAAACAATAAAAAATGTCACTATAATTTGCACTTTTTTTAATAATTAACCTGTAAGTGTATTTTATTGGAATATCTAAATCATTATTGCAAGCGGGTGTTGAGAATATTATCAAAAGATCAGAAAATTATCTGACCCACAGCCTTCAGACCAGGGTTGGGGTCATTAATAATTAATTAGACTTCAGCGACCCCAAATTCAATAATTGGGGAAAAAAACCTAAAATTAGGGTCTGACATGTTTAGGAATTTTGTATATGTAATTTTGAGAAGGTATTTTCTCTTCAATCTTGTAACTATTAATCGTAACATGTACATTGTACAATTTGTATTTTTCTTATTTTTAAGCAAAAAGTGGATTTTTAAAAGCTACATTGAATTTTTTAAGTATTTTTGGTATTTGGGGGTACTTTGAAAGGTGAAGTGAAGGGATATGAAAAAACAATATGCTGGCAATATCAGGTCTCTCCTCGCCTTCAGCTCTGTGAATACGCCAAACTTTTGTATGTAAGCCCCAATACATTGATGCGTCATAATGTGTCAGAGCCGTAATAGGCAACTCCAACAATTGGCATATTTTTGTTATTGGTGGATAAGATCAGAAAGGCATTGCATGACTATTTTGTACAGCAAAGTCTTATTGGTAAGCAACGATGCATTATGTAATACAATTCTTGACCTCATTATAGCTTTCTGATTTTCAGCCAATGATAGAATTATGCCATATTTATAGCAATGGCCTAATGTAGTATTTTTGTTTCTGTCAGTAAATGCATATTGTTGATTGATAAGAATTCATTTAAAGGGATATATAAAGTTCAACACACTTCAGCTTAAGAGGTTCTAGCAAACCAAAATCCTCCTGGTGCAGTATAGAGAGTTTTGGTGTTTTCACTGTGCACTCAACACTAACAGAAAATTGCAGTGGATAAATCAAACCAGAAACTAAAAAAAAAGGTTGCATGCAGTGAAATGCTTCTAAATTACAAATGTTGCTTAAAATGTTAAGACATTACTCACCTGTAGGTATGCTTTCTTCTTCATCTTGTTCGAAATAGGATCCTTGGAGTTTAGGTCCACATCACTTCTTCCTGTATGGGTGCTTTCGTTGCTACTTGATGCTACAGCAGTAGCTGAAGATGATCCTGATGATTAAAAATAAATTGAATAATCAAATGACCGGAAAAACAAACAAATAATGTTTAAAAGATGACATGTTAATACCACTGTTGAATCAAGGAGATATAAAAATTGCTAAGGGTCTATATGTCACAAGACCATTAAAATAATATCATCACATGAGTTCAAGAAAGTTGTATCTGCAATTATAGCTGCCACATGTTATGTTTATTTAACACTTCAGAATGCGAAAAATCAATTAATGTCAGTGGCTCTTGAAATGGTTCCAAGAGTCACTGACCCCGCAAGGCAGGACATTCTGCAGTGTGCAATGCAAATTTATGAAAAAAGGCAGCTATTGACTTTCGTGCACTCACATGACAATATGACAGCTGGACCATGGAGATTAATGTGCACATAGCATGCCAAAAATTATTGTAAAATCTTGAAATCTTGAAATATGTGTGAAAATAGAAAAAATTGACATAAAACTTTGAAATTTATACAAGGCATGCATTTTTTTGTTTATAATTTCCTTTTAATTTATCAAAAAGGGGAATTGAGTATGAAATTTGTGTCAGTGACTAAATATGGGAAGGGCAAGACTTGTTACAAGGGTGAGAGGACAAATGCCCCCATACCACCATTGTACTCAACAACTGAACAAGATAATAGAATGATATCATTACCTGGATCATCATTTTCTGCTTCAGACGTCCCACTGGTGCTGCCTCCATCAAAGTGCTTTCTGACAGGACTCGCTCCCTCAAAAGCACGGGGTTGTTTTTGCACTGGTTTCTCAACACCTGCCTCATTGTTCTTGTTCTGTTTTTGTGGTAAATATAAGCCTTTCTTCCTGATGACTGCTGGTTTGGAAACAATACGCACTGTCCCTCCAACATCTTTAGCCTTTTCAAGAGCTGATTCACCCATATCTTCCTGCGCAAAACCATGCAAACAATTATTCTACATTAAACTTTTTTGAAAATCTTGAACTTCAGCTGCTGAAATCATGACATTGCCCACAAAACACAATCATTTGTCAATTATGCTAGTGAGTTGGCTTATTATTAATCTTGCTGTATGCTTAAGTTGATGCTTTTACCACAGAGTAAATGCTTAAAAATATCCGTTCAAAATGAATTAGCATGAACTAATAACAAGATAAATAAATTGATATTTGGAATCATAGGCTAGTAGTGATATATTGTAGAAAGGCAGTTTAGAGACATTCCATTAAATATTTAACAGAATGAGAGTAGATAATACACGTAATTGCTTTATATTCTGGTCACATAACCTTGCGGCTATGGTTACGATGGCCGGTGACCCGACAGTGTCTGCAAAAAACTGGCGGTGTCCGTAAGCCGTAGAGATGCCGAAAGCATGCTGTAAGAATTTAACTCGAAATTAAAACCTTGCAGTTTGCTAATAATGTCTCCAGTTATGGTCCAATAAGGACCGGTGGCCGACCGGCGACCAATCTAGCAACGTAAGCATTCACTTATGTCATACTGATGTTTTGGCATTGCGGCTTCCTTCCGATTACCAGATATCGGTCAGGGGGTTGTTATGTGACCATAGCATCATTATTTAAAGCTCAATTTTTAAAATAGTTCCAGCTTCTGAAGGGAGACATTTTCCAAGAATGTCAGCTTCAATTGGTGCTAATCATGTGCTCTTTTCAATATAAGTTGGCCTTCCATTTTGAAAATTTACATCACCAATCATGATTCAGATAATACTTACTTTAGAAAGAAAGCGTTTCTTGCACATTTCATATGGCCGGCCTTTCTTTAGAGCTTCATGAGCTTGGATTGGGCTGTCAAAGATGTAACCACTCCTCCTTAATTGCTTCCTTTTGACCTCTGTTAAACTGAAAAATGGAGAATAGGGTCAAACATGTGTGAAATTATATTAGAATAGTTTTTAAACTTCTGCCACACAACATAAATGAGTCAGTAAAAAAACCCTAACCAATCAGGATTTGAACCTAGGACCTTGGCATTCCTTTTGCCACACTCTATCACCTGAGCAAACAGATCAGATGGGTAAAAATGGCTGGACTATTAATCTATAGGTCGTCAGTTCTAACACTTTCCTCAACCATCTACTCAGATGCATTGCTGAGTAGACATATGATGAAATTCCAATTCAAGCAATTACAAACGAATCTTGATTTAAGGGCAGCAACTTGTGTATTGAATTACTTTGATGTTTGCCAAATTATTAGCGATATTTGTACCCGACATCAGATGGCTTATTTGTACGGATTACGGCGCATCAAGTTCAGGGTAACAACTAGTACTGCAATCAGAGAACAGTTTGCTGCCTTTAGGGATTGTCACAAACACTTGTTAGGGGTGCCTGATGCAAAAAGGGGGGCCTTAAAATGTTCACCTTCGTAAGGCTTGAAAAAAATCACCACAAATTTTGCGGTAAAAATTGAGTTTACATGCTTTGACCACTAATTTTTGTTGCAAAAAAGGGGGTCCCTTAAATTTTTTGAGGTCAAAAAGGGGGGGGGGCTGAAAATTTTTTGCGATGATTTTTTTTTCTATCAGGCCCCCCCTATAATTGTTTGTGAACGGTCTCTTATCTGCTTTCATTTCAAACAGAGAAGAGCATCAAACATTATGTTATGTGGCAGAAGTTTCAAAAAAACTGTTTCTAATATTAAATATCAGTTAAATTTGATATAACAGTCGTAACATTGTGTGTCAAACATTTTTGTTCACTTCAAATGTAAATATTTTGTTAATTATACACCAGGCATCGTTCTCATTTAATGTACAACATGGAAGTGTGTTATATATATCAGGTGCTCTTCCATTTAGATACACTGTATACTTTTTCAGATATAGCCCTCAATTCATGACAGTCGTAACCGTGTGTCAAATGTTACAACCGTTAACATTTTCCCCATAGACCCACTGTAGGATAATTTTCAAATCTGAAAGTTCTTGATTTATCTCTTTAATAATATAGACTAATACTGAACACAAAAGCAATCAAAAAGAAGTTCTCAAAAAACTGTAAAATCAGTTTGAAGTTTTTGACCTTATGTTACATTTTGGCTAGATTTACTGTGAAAACACCCAAATAGCTACTTAACCAGCTGGTTTCTTGGTCAAAATTTTTCAATTTATCAAAGTCAAATTCATGTTCGCTGTCTTTATGAAAGTTTGAAAAACTGCAGACTCCACTTGAGCATGAATGTTGTTGGAGTCTTAGAGATCAGGAAATTTTCTAATGCAGTAATCATTATAATTTTTTCGCACAGCTGAAGTGTTAAGGTTTCACCCACAACATCGGTTGCTCACTCAAGTACATTTGAATTCCTGGTTGTCTGCATTTAATTTAACCAATTGATACCAACCCAGATAATTGAGAGCATACATAATCATGATTTCCCACATGCTTATGATGCCATCCTCTGTTTGTAATTATTTGAATTTGAAATTGAAAGGAATAAGAGTTATCAGAACCATTCACTGAGCAATTTTGTCACCAATTTCAAATTTGTATAGATGGTGCAGCACTCACAGGAGGGAATCCAGGACACACTGCTTTACAGCATGACTTACCTAAACAATTCAAAGACAAATCTACAGATTTCAGATTGTCTGGATGTGCAGCACAAAAAGGAGGGAATCAAAGTGAAGATGGCTCGTAGTAGACTGGATCCACCAGTCGCCAAATGAGGTCTCCCTCACTTCCTGTTGTTCGGGCCATTTGGCGACTGGAAAACATATGTGAAAAAAAGGCGAGCACTTGGCACCGTATTTACGGTGCCATGATTCTGCGCAGTAGAGAAGGATTCTGCGCAGTAAAGACAAATCGAACATGACTTTGTATGATGACGTGAACTCTCATCAATAATGGTAATTTATTCAAAAAATTTGAATACCTCCCAAAAAGTTTTTCAAAGTCGCCATCTTGCTTCACCACTTTGACTAATTTTCGTAACATATTTTGCTTCATTTTACTCAATCTACAACACTAAATAACACATAATCTACATTTAATAAACCACTAGCCATGCAGGATAATTATAGCTATATCAAAAATTGCACAATTCTTACCTTTTTCAAGAATAAAAGCAAAAACAATCGGCAAATTCACTCCTCAGCGAGACAAAGCAGTGCATTCTATGATTGCAAAATTGCCGTTTGGCGAAAGCTATGCGTGCGCGATAACGAGATCACGGGCACCGCGCGCGCGGTGCGTAAGTTAGCACTCAAGTACGCAAAACATGACGCAGTCTAAAGTAGTAAACAAGTCTTGTTTATTCATAAGTCAGACGTCATAAATAAAGCTAATAAGAAGCGCTCGTATTTTTTCAAGCAATGTGAATCAGTCGTCACAAACCAACACAGTGAAGCGCGTGTGCAGTTTTTGTAAGACTGATGGACTGAGTCTAGGCTCGTAGCACAACTTACCTAAACCATTCACTGACAAATCTTCTGACCAATTTCAGATTATCAGGATGGTGCAGCATGGCAGGAAGGGAATCCAGGTCACGTTGCCTTACATCCAATGGAAAGAAATAGTTGCGAAGAGGAGTTTTATCCTGAATAAAAGAAAATAATTATTTGAGAATAAGTCAAAAAAAGTGTAAAATATGAGTTTTATCCTGAATAAAAGAAAATAATTATTTGGGAATAAGTCAAAAAAGTGTAAAATAGGAGTTTTATCCTGAATAAAAGAAAATAATTATTTGAGAATAAGTCAAAAAAAAGTGTAAAATATGAGTTTTATCCTGAATAAAAGAAAATAATTATTTGGGAATATGTCAAAAAAGTGTAAAAATAGGATAACTTGGATCTTGTTTTTGCACATGGGGGCAGACTTCTTGTACCAGTATTTCTAATTTTGTTTTTCAAAAACCACAGCTTGGTAATGACAAAATGCTTAAATCTCAATTTAATTGAAAACAAACAAGAGTTATTAACAGTTCTAAAGCAAAAGCAAAATTTGGGTACTTGTAAATATATTTCAATGTCTTATCAGGTGCCTTGTACACTCCACAGCTGGTTCAGATTTCCTAGTGACAAAAACTTGGTTTGGCTTTCGCAGTAACAACCAATCACAACTGTATGAAATACAGCATCATGCAGGGTACATGCATTCATATGATTAAAAATCCACCCTGCGGAACTAAAGAGCTTTTTGTTACGATAGATATTAAACTGAAGAAATCACTTTCAACAATTCTAACAACCCCGAATGCTGTGACCATTGGCAACCAGCTGACCTCTTAGCTCTTAGTATCATTAAAGTATTTCATGATTCTGTCTGAGAAAGTGTAAAAGGAGAATATTCTTTGTGTGCTGGGCATCACTCCATTGGTATATTTAAAGATATGGACTAAATTCATCTGAAACAAACCTTTTCATTCTGGGCGGGATCAAATCGCACCATGCGGGAACAACAAACCAATCAAATTGATCATCAAGTCACAAAGCATCAGAATTGTCAAATCACGCGAGCTCACGAGTATCGCACAAGTAGCGTTTAAACTTAAACCTCGGCGCAAGAGACACGTAAAAGTGAAAAGGTTTTCTTCACACAACTGTAGAATTGGTCATTATCATTGATAGTAATGGAATGAGACTCACAACTCTTTCAACTGGTGGGTTTCAATGGGACAGGTTCCATTTTTATTTTTCACCATAAATTTAGAGAGGAGATACCATACTTGGCATCATTTCTATTTGGATTTTTGCCGACAATGTATCAAATCGTTTTTATATATTCGCATGGATAAAAATCAGGCACTCATCTTCAACCAAATCTCTGCTTTTGAAGTTTATATTTGGCAGGACTCATATGGACCCGGACACCTCCTATTTGAGCTCCACAGCTGATATACTTTATAAACCTTAAAATATGCAACAAGCACCCGATTAATACACATAAACCGACATGACCATGCGAGGAAGTAAATTAGTTTGTACTTTTCGAGTCATAACCATATAATACCCAATCTTGCTATTCAAATGAGCTTATATTCAACGTTTGTCTATGTAGTAGCAACAAAATAGGCCAAAAACTATTCCAAAATAACAAACGATTTATGTGCACAAATATTAATATGCCATGATTTGGCCTTAATAAATCACTACTAGTCTCTTACACAATACAAAACCACCATTTCACAGTGTTGTAGAATACAAGGGATATGCTATGAATCTCCTAACAGAGTCTGATTGTTTGTTGCATACTTCAAGGTTTATAGAGTATAGGCCAGTG
>JXSR01S012093.1:6210-22257 GCA_000969725.1 Ophiothrix spiculata | reverse complement strand
CTGATTTCAACGATTATGGTGTCAAATTGTACGTCTTGGACCAGAGATCAAAAGTGTCAATGGTGACCCCATCGTCCGACCTTTCCGTTTGGGGTCAAGTTTTCAACTTTGTCCGATTTCAAAGATTAAGGTGTCAAATTGTTCATCTTGGACCAGCGATCAAAAGTGTCAATGGTGACCCCGTCCTCCGACCTTTCCCTTGGGATCAAATTTCAACTTTGTGCGATTTCAACGATTAAGGTGTCAAATTGTTCGTCTTGGACCAGAGATCAAAAGTGTCAAAGGTGACCCCGTTGTCTGACCTTTCCCTTGGGGTCAAATTTTCAACTTTGTCCGATTTCAACGATTAAGGTGTCAAATTGTTCATCTTGGACCAGCAATCAAAAGTGTCAATGGTGACCCTGTCGTCCGACCTTTCCATGGGGGTCAAAGGTCAAAAGAAAGGTCAAATTTTCAACTTGGGTTGAGGTGTCAAATTGTACGTCTAGGACTAGCGATCAAAAGTGTCAATGGTGACCCGGGGTCCGACCTTTCCGTTGGGGTCAAATTTTCAACTTTGTCCGATTTCAAAGATTAAGGTGTCAAATTGTTCATCTTGGACCAGAGATCAAAAGTGCCAATGGTGACCACGTTGTATGACCTTTCCCTTGGGATCCACCCCACAACTGCGTGATTAAGTAGGCGGTCGATACGCAGGCGAGACTACTGGTTCGCGAACCATCTTGTATCAAAATAAACTCATAGTGACAGAAGATAGAACAGCGAATGCCAAATTAACAGCTGTGTCACCGTGCTTAAGAGTCGTATAAACTTTACGTCAAGCAGATACATGGGACTTTTCCATATCAGGTGAAATGAGTTGAATGTGAAAAAACTTGACTGTTTTTCCTCTTTCTTCCCTATCCCGTTATAGCATGGAACCAAGCACATTATTACTGCAATGGAATCTTGCGGCCATAACATCTCAACATTGTTTGTATGCGGTGGACTCAGCAAGAATTCACTCTTCTTACAGGTCCATGCAGACATTACAGGTAATTTCAGTTAAATAATTAGTTTCAAAATAATATATGTGACCCGTCATATCGAAAGGTACCTTTAGGGTCCCAAAATGAAAACTTTTTTGTCTCATCTGAAAGATCATATTTTAAGCTTTAAAATGACACCTTGCTTTTGGTTATTGGATGTTCGATTGCAAAGTTACATCCAAATTGGTGAAAGGCATCAGGTTGATTTAGAAAACTATAGTTCCGAGAAAATCAAATTTAAAGTTTCTGTACTGGTAAAACTTGAATGAAGAAAGGATTTTTATGTCGGTTTTTAAAACATTTGTTTTATGTTTTGGATGTTGGAACCTGTTTAATATAATAGAATACACTTCAAAGGAAAAGTTTCTGATTAAATTAGAATTTCGACCTTGGACATGATTTTGGACTATATGGTCATCTTCAGTGGCCCGTATCTCGAAATTTGCTATGCCAACCTTAAGGTACCTTTCGATATGATGGGTCACATATTATCATGTCAACATCCAATGGTGTAAGTACAAGACTAGAAAAATAGAGATAGTTCAGTTATTATTTGACTTTCAGTTTTTTCTTGAGGAAATGAACAAAACCATGTAAAAATTACAGCTACCTATTATTTTTCTCAACTGAAAATTCCTTTCCAAATTTTTGTCCATCGTCCGCAATTCTTGTCATGAGTAAGTCTCGAAAATCGTTGGTTCCCCATACCGCATGTTGATGATATTTAGTGAGTGGGTGGAGTTGGGACTAAACTGGTGCCATTTGTAATTTAACCATAACATAGATGCTAATCAAGTACCTAATTTGCATAATTTTGTCTCCCAACCCTTTAAGGATTATGTCAATGAAAGAAAATGAAGGCAAGAAAATGGCCTTTGATACAAGGCTACTTTACATGTATAAGGCCAAAAAAAAAACTCTGTCTCAGCTTACTTAAGGTCAAAACCCTAAGCGCTATGCGGTTTGTTTGTTTTTGGGTTTTTTTAAGTAAAAAAGGGCTACGCGGATGCGGAAATACCCCTATTTTTTTTTAATGCATTTTTCGGCCACTATTTTTTTTTCGCGGCCGTTTATTTAACTTTTTTTTTTCTCTCGATGTAAGAAAAAAGGAAAAAATCTCCTGAAAACCTAAAAAAAAAAAGAAATGCGGTAAAATTCGAGAGACAGAGTTCTTTTTTTCTTTGGCCTAAAGTCTATGAGAATGCATTTAGTGGTGTGAAATCATAATTGACATATTGCAAATCCTGAGGATATAAAAACTCAAAACTAGGCCAAGAATTGTGTTACATGATGCGCTGTAACTAATTGCACTTATAACGTTTAAGTAGTTTGTCCTTTAGCGAAAATCAGTGTACCATGAAAAGTCTTTCAATATGCTGCCACACGTTATAAAAAATCATTGAGCACCGAAATTAAAGTGAGCGAAATGTTTTAAAATTTGCTGTGTTCGAAAATTACTACATGCGGAAGTATTGGCGTTTACAGAACATAGTGCAGCTTTATTTGCTCACTTGAATTATTGTATATCTGTTGATTTGTACATAGGTCTTCCAATTGTTCTTCCAAAAGAAAGTGAATCGGTGCTGGTAGGCTCAGCTATATTAGGAGCAGCAGCGGCTGGACAATATAGCAGCGTACAGGTATGCTTCATTTATATTTAATTTTATATATCGTATGAAAACATTCTTGCCATTTATTTTTTAAAACAATACTACATGTATAAAGTGTTAAAAATGAAGCGCTCCCCATGACTTTTGATTTTTTAGCTTATTGTTTTGGAGAGATATTAATTCCCTCCAAATGATTTTGCTTAAATTTGCTTACTTTGTTTGTTATGGACATTTGTTGAATTAAATTTAGGATCCCGAATTTAATTCCACATGTATTAGAATAGGAAAGCATGCATGTGCTTTTTATCCATTTTTCGGTGGCAAAACAATTTTTTTGAAAAAACAAACTTGAAAATGCTTTTAGATAGCCACATTCATTCATTTTATTTTGTTTTTAGTATAACCCATTTTTGTCAAAATCTTATAGTATTGCTTTAAATTAAACTTGGCAGATGTTTTGAAAATGCATAAATATTGTGAAATTGAAAAAAATGATTTTACTATAAAGTAAGACCATGTATTTTCACCTTTAGCGCAAATGAAGTTTGCCGACTTTATGGCTGTTTTAGCTGGAAATGCACTAATGGTAGCTTTATATGTGCTAGTATCCACCCTGATGCAATTAAGAAATCTTCAATGCAACAGATTAAAGGTGTAGGTTCCGATCACATTCTCATCCCCATGGGCTCAACAGGAATTAGTATTATTTTTGATATCATATCAAAGCCCATATTTTTCTGATTTTAAATCCAAAATTTCACATCCAAATTCATTACACTTTCGGAGATATATAGCATAAAATGTAAACTTATTGGTATATTTTCTATTTCTTTTGTATTTTCATAACAGCCTCATCCCCAGGATTACATACTTTCTTTTGCCTCTCAAGAGAAAACAAGAAGCAACTGTAGTTTGGCGAGCAAATTTAAATTAACTAGAAACACTGTTCGTGACCTGACCTTTTGTCAGGTCACCACCTTTTGTTCTTGCTCGTCGCTATTTTGTAACTTTTATGGTGTTATTTTGTAAGGTACGAGGAGATGAGTTGGACAAGGCATAATATTCAAAATTATAGTGTGCAAGGCATAATATTCAAAATTAAAGTGTGTTGAACTTTATATTTTGTGTTAATTGTTATTTGCGTAGCATAACGTAGGTTTTCTTGAAAGCCGAGGTTAATATTCCACAATATGCATTTCAGAGGTCAAGGTCAATCAGTTAAAACTAAATTACACACCTGCTAAGTCTAAACACCTACACCTTTAATATAGAAAATGGTGTGTTTTTTCATATTTGCAGGAAGCCATGAGCAAAATGACCAAAGCAGGATCAGTCATACGGCCTAATTCTAGGCTTCAGGATTACTACAGCAGAAAACATAAAGTCTTTCTTGAGATGATGGCTAATCAGAAGAAATATAGGGAGATCATGGGAGACTCTTGATGTATTGGAAAGATGTTCCTGTTTTTCTTGAAAATCAGATCTGAAATAATGGGAGATTATGGAAAATCCTTGATGATCAAACAGATGTTCTTGTATTTCATGAAGATCAGATGAAATAATGGAAGATTGTAGAAAATCCTTGATGATTTAAAAGATGTTCTTGTATTTCATGAAGATAAGGGGCCTATTTCACTAACATCTAAATCCATCGCAAATGCCAAACTTCATCACAAAAGTGAGAGATCATCACAAATTTGCGATGGATTTCCCAAAACCGATTTCACTTAGATTTGCGATGAAAAAATATCACAAACCATTTGCGATGAATATCTTGCGAGTGCTTATGAGCATCTGCAAAGACAGCATTGCAAATGGAAGTCATTGCAAATTCTTGATATCACATGATTTTCTTTCATGCCATATTTGGACGAGATCATCGCAAAGTTTGCGATAGGCTCGTCTGTGGAGATTAAAAGTGAAAAGATGTTAGTGAAATGGAAAAGTAATCTCAAACGATATTTGCGATGGATTCTAATTTGTGAGAGTGTCTGCAATCATTGCAAAAAATAATGTTAGTGAAATAGGATTTGAAATAATGGAAGATTATGGAAAATATGTGATGATTTGAATGATGTTCTGTATGTATTGAATATCAGGTGAAACCACCTGAAGGAGGATGAAGTGGGGAGTCTGGGGTTTTCAGCTCCAGATTTCAAAATCAATTTACTCAATGTTCCCAAATAATGACCACTTCCATGGTGCCATGCGTACCGACATCCTATACATACCCCAAGTTTAGTGATAGTAGCATTTTTGGTTTTGTAGTTATGATTGTTTGAAATTTTGGGCAATCAAAGGCTGTACGTGGTTACCATGGAAACCGTATCAAAATGTTGCGCTTTTTCCGATAGAGCTCAATAATGGAATATAATATGGTATATGACACAAACCGTTCATTATTTGGGAACATTGAGTTAATTGATTTTGAAATCTGGAGATGAAAACCCCAGACACCCCCCCCCCTTATTTAATTGATATGATGCTGTTCTGTGCATATTTGTTGAAGATCAGAATTTGTCATATGAGTGCAAGAAAGTCCTATCTACAATAGGTGCCATTTTTTTATAAATCCCTGGACCAGTACTGAGTAGCTTTTGAAATGATTCTTCAGGAGGTGTCACCTGAAGAGCCATTTCAAGAGCCATCGACATATCGGGACAACTTTTGAGGGTTTGTAACATTCTAGTGACAAGGTGTTAAGGTGCATTGGACAATATTTTCACATTTTATTTGCAGATGATTTGCACTTGATATATTAAATAATAACAGTGCAAATATTATTTAGAACCCATAGAAAAGTAAAAGACCAGAATTTTGTTCAGCAAATGTATCTTGGGTATGAGGCTATTCTTAAAACATGTTTTTAGATGCTATATAAGCTGAGAAAGAGACAACATTCTGCCGGTAAAACAATCTTTTTACATCATAAATTGCAGATGAATCAAAAGAAATTTTCGATTTTGCAATAGATTTCCAGATATACATTTTCAAATTTTGCCAATAGGGAGCTATAATTATTAATTAAAAAAAAATAAGCTTTAGATATTTTGGGGCCAAATTTGACTATGAAACTTTGCATGTAGCCATTATTACTGGTAGTTCATCAAATGGTACCAAAATCTTGCAATGTTTTGAAAAAAGTTTGGGGATGATGTTGAACTTGTCCAATGCCCCTTTAAATTAAGGTAGCCTTGTAGATTGAAGTATGCAGCGAGCAATCAGACTCTGTCATGAGTTCCATAGCATATCCCTTGTATTCTACAACATTGTGAACTGGTGGCTTTGTATTGTGTAAGAGACTAGTAATGATTGATTAGGATTGATTAAGACCAAATCCCTGCGTATTAATATTTTTGTACATGAAATGTTCATTATTTTGGTATTATTTTGGCTTATTTTGATACTACCACATGGGCAATCATTAAACATAAGTTCATTTGAATATTCAGTAAGATAATACTGGGTACGTGGTTATGATTCGAAAAATACGGACTAATTTACTTTCACGTATGGTCATATTGGTTTATGTGCGTTAATCGGCTGCTTGCTGCATACTTCAAGGTTTATAGAGAAGGCATTGACTGAAGAATTATGTGATCAGTCTACCTATTGGCATCCAAAGACATTAACTCACCCACGTGACATTCGCTCGCCCTACCAAGAAAACTTCGCTCCAATGGGAAGCGACATTCGCTTAACAAATTTCACAATATTCCCTGCATTTCAGATTGAATTGGAGTGAAGATCGCTCTGAATATTCTTGGGTTTGTTCATTCAATAAGCATAGCACTTCAACATTCACGAGGGACATTAGCTTTTATCGATTGGAAAAATGTTTGTGCAATGAGAGCGACATTGGCTCTTTATTTTTAGCGAATAAGTTCTCAAATATCGAGAGCGAATGTCATTCGGCCGAACGAATGTCTTTGGACGCCAAGCCTCGAATGTTACACCAATATATTGGGTTCATTTTTGTCTCGCCTGAAATTTTTCAGAAGAGACATACCATTCCTTAAAACTGTCCGCCGTCCGACGTTCGCCGTCCGACATCCGCATTTCTTGTCCGGAGCAAATCTCGGAAACCGTATGCCCTATGTTGATGATATTTGATGAGTGGGTAGGGTTGGAGCTGAACTGGCGCTACGTACAATTTGAACGCAAACTATGCATATGAAGTACCTAATTTGCATAATTTATGCGTGATTTGGTATTTTAAGTATATCTCCTAAACCATAAGGGCTATGGTAATGAAACTTGGTGACATGAAGGTGTTTGAAGAAACTGTAATCTGAGGTCAAATTTCCAAAATTGTTCAAAAGGTTGACATGAGGTCATCCGTGGTCATTTTGAGGTCAAGCTCATAACTCATGAACACCTAACCCCACATGGATTAAACTTAGACCATAGAAAGTACTTGACCCAACGTCAAGGTCAAAAGGTCATCTGGGGTCAAATTTCCAAAATTGTTCAAAAAGTTGACCTGAGGTCATCCAAGGTAATTTTGAGGTCAAGGTCATATCTCATGATCCCCTGACTTAGACCATAGTGCTTGTTTACCAAATCTGAGGGAATTAACACACACTGAATAATTTTGTAGCAATCAATTAAGAAAGCGCTCAATACACATACCCTATCCTATTCCACCCCACAACTGAATGATTAAGAAGGTGGTCAATTCAGTAGGCGGTCGATACGCAGGCGAGACTACTGGTTCGCGAACCATCTTGTTAATTATGCCATGTGAGACTTCGTGCAATCATATTCTATCAAACATCTCATTAAAAGTTTGTAAAAATCTTCTCGACCAAATGGCTGTTTAATTTCAGCCATAATTCACTTCAAACCAGCCATAAATGTGGCAAACTTCATTTCGTGCTGCAAGTGAAAATAAACTCCACGTCTTAAGTTCCTACCCATGATTTCCACGGGAAGCACTTTTCACCTGATCCTTAACAACTTCATTACTTCAGGGTTCGTACGGTCCTTGAGAGTCCTTGAAAATCCTTGAATTTGAAAACACCTTTTCAAGGCCTTGAAAGTCCTGGAAATTTGCACAGAGTCCTTGAAAGTCCTTGAAAATTGATAATTTATGGTCAAGGCCTTGAAAGTCCTGGAAATTTGCACAGAGTCCTTGAAAGTCCTTGAAAATTGATAATTTATGGCTAACTGATCCCAAATTCAGCGAGTGGATTGATGTCGGCAGGAACAAGAGTTCAGCATACTGCAAATTATGCTGTGGTAAGTCCTTGAAAATCATGCTTTTGGACCTTGAAAGTCATTGAAAAGTCCTTGAATTTTAAAGGCTCCAAGGTGTACGAACCCTGTTACTATTAATGATCAATGCACTACCGTGTGTATTAGAGGTCAACGATTACCCGGCGTGTGGTGGCTATCTCGATATCTCGAGATCTTATAAAGATAAATAATTATCTCGAGATAATATAAAGATCTCGAGATAATTATCTAGAGATAATAAAGATCTCGAGATAATGTAAACATATCCCGAGATATATTGTAAATATCTTGAGATAATTATCTCAAGAAAATGTATAGATCTCGAGATCTTATAAAAATCTAGAGATAATTATCTCGAGATAATTTCAAAAAAAAATCTTACATGACCCTCCAGAGGGACAAAAGCACCCCGACACGCTAGCACGGTAGTGCATTGATGACGTATGGTCATTAATAATAATGAAGTCGTTTAGCATCGGGTGAAAAATGCTTCCCGATATCTACGTGCTTGACTGGAAGCTGTTTTGTATAGGAATGATTGGCGATCTATTTGGTGGTGTGAGTCCTTAAGAGTCACATGTATTTTTTGATTACTTGTATTCAAAGCTTATTAAATGTGAGATATGTGATTTCATAATGATGTTAAATATTGGTGCTAATTTTATATATATTATTGTGATTTCTAAATTCTATATATATTTTTCTATTTCAATGAATTATGAATTTGCAAATATACAGATATAGGCTATATTTTCAGGTTTAAGTTTCAATTTCAATTTTAAAGTTTTTAGTGATACAATGTACAAAATAAATACTGCTGTATTCATGAGTCATGAATTGGTCAGAAAAAGTGTAACATACCCCTAAATGAAAAACCTCACTAATTTGAATATGTTTCAACACAAAATATGTACATTATAAGTCCATAAAAGTATACATATTTGGAATTTCATAATATTTGCAATTGCCCAGATAATAAACTAACTACATTGAACTACAAAGAGAGAGTCCCCCCCCCCATTGGCATGACCAATTCATGACTTATGAGATCTCCTGTATTCAATTATTTTAGCTAGCGTGTTATTAAGGCCGAAAATAAAGAATTGTTTGTTTGGCCATTGATGCCATTTCAAAGGAAGGGTTTTGGTCGGTCAGAAAAGTTTTAAAAAATATGTTATGTATTTTTATCACATGCTGTACAACTGTAAAACAAAGAGTCTAAATATGGATGATTTACGATTTTCAACACCCAATCCAACGCTTTAAAATGATGTACAAGGCCCAAAAAAAGTTTGTCTCAGAAACCTGCGCACATAGTTATGTGAAAATGAATTTAGCGCGTAGAGCTACGCGCTGGTCTTTCTCTCTTTTTTTTTTTAGTCGAGAATAATCCAGCGATCGACAGCTGTCTGGGTTGTTGTCATTTGCTGTTGCAATTTTACCTTTAATTTGTTTTATTTTAACTGTCAAGACTTCCCACAGTTAAAACGGGCGAGATCGTACTTGGGTGGGCCTTGTATGATATAAAAATACTTTGCCCCTCAATTTCATTAAAGATATTACAAAGAATAATTGATTGGAAACGTGAAAAGAAAGCAACAATTTAGCAACTATTTCAGCAGTCAAGTTTATTTTCATCCTCCAATCCTTTACATACATTACAGTAAAGATGAGATTCCTCTTATCTGTTTGCAGTGCAATTTGCATGAAGGTTATTGGTAGTTGTTAAATTTAATTGATTGAATCGTATTAGGTTGAAGTTGAGATTCAATTTTTGACCATCCGTTTTGCAGTTCCGAATGCAGTGCGTTTTGAATCAATCAAATGGTTTTCAGTGAGAGTGATTCCTTTTATCCTGTCCGTTTGAGGTGCGGCTATCCGGAAACGCATGCGTTTACTTGAATCGGTCCCTGGAGCAATTCACCCGTTCTGAATGTGTTTGGTCATGCGGAAACTTTCCAATCAGAGAATATGATGCTAAATGGAACCTCATTGAAAACGGACGGACAAAATTGAATCTCAGCTTCAACCTGATACTATTCAGCTTCATTCAATCGTGTGCTTTAAATTATACAACTACCAGTACCCTTACAGTGCAAAACGTACTGCAAACGGATAAAAGGAATCTCACCTTAAGGGCAGAATATACTTAAATGTTACCAAACATTTAATGCAAATATCTTCATTGTTTTATTACATTAAATGAATTTTCAATTAAGAAAGGAGACTTGGTGATGAATGTTACCAAAAATTTGGTCAGCAATTAAGTTTTTACATTGCCAACTTATTTGATAATGCTAGTAGTACATTGGAATTTATTTAACAATAGATACTGCTTTAAGATTTTAATCAATATTTACTCTAGTTTGGCCACTACCATAAATTGGTCATTGGTCTTTGAAAGGGAAATCCAAGCAAGCCATGAAGCATTATACACTGTCGGTACTTAATATTTCCGCACAAAACCTTTATTTTGCAATATCTTTTAGCCGTTTATCCGACTTGATTATTTTTGACAGAGTCTATATTTTATATAAACATGTTCCTTGAAATCAGCCATTTTCATGGTAATCGAAGATCATGGATTCATGATTCTAGGTGGTTGATTTAAAAAAAAATGGATTTTTAAGCTTTGTAGAAATACTAAGCACCGACAGTGTTTATATATAATGCAGTAACATAGTGCTTCCGATATTTTGGCAAGGATTGTATAACTGTAGACATTTGTGATGGCTCACCCCGAAAAAGGGGACTTTGCAGATGATATCAATTTTTATTTTATCATTTCATCTGTTGAAGCTTTTTCTAAGCTTTAAAATGAAACCTTATTCGTTGAAATTGATCAAGGCGATCACATTTTAAGACAGAAAATTTGCTGGAAATTCTTATTTTTTGCTACCTATTTTCACCTGTTTCTTAAAAAGTGTTCTGTTGTAAAGTCCCCCTTTACGAGGTGAGTCATCACATTTTTCCTTTCAAAACCTTACCATACAATGTACCAACCATAAATCATTTCTATAAAAAATATCTCTGCCTTTTAATTTTTTTGTACAAAATCACATTCAATTCACTAAATAACAACTGTTATCCTACGGAGAAAGAAAATTACTTTAAAGGAGCATGGTTTGATTGCTTTAATTTCATCTACTTTTAACATGCATTAGTATTTTTTTAGAGATTTAAAGGTCTTTAGGAAAAGTTGAAAAAAAATCCTGACTGACCCATCCAACTTTGAAATTGTATAAATTTTCTAAATAGGGCAACACATTTTGTGTATTTTTTTGCCTAATATATCACCTTAGTGATATGTGTTAAAATGTTTAATTATCGTAACCATGCAAGTATTTTAATTAGATTTACACAGTAAAGTATAGGCAGCACTGAAATACAAAATTGATGATACGATTCTGAAAACCAAATTTTGAAAAATTGGACTATGCTTGTTTAATTGTTATATTTGTGGAAGTTCACAAAAAAAAAACTCATATAAAGTTAGTATTTTTTAATGTTTCGCTTTCAAATTTCAGTTGAGTCTGTTAAAATCAAATTTAAATATATCCTTTCAATATTTAATTTTATGAGCAGTTTTGTATTAAGTAATTTCGATACTTCAGATAAAAAAAAATGTTTCGAACAGGGATATACTATAATTGGAATCATTAAATTTCCAACAAATCAAATCAGGAGGTTGCGCATGATGAGAGCGTGTGCGATTACGCATCGGTAATGAAAATGCACAGCGCGTATCTTGATTGGTTGCTTGACTCGGGGAACATGTGAAAAGAAGTCTTTCGTACTGCGTGAGGTGAGACGCTTGTTTACTATGAACATTTGTTGCGTTCAAAATTTCATGATTTGTAGGAAATTTAATGACAATAATAATAACGCAATCCCTCCATGAGTGTACAAATGAACTTTGCCTCTTAAGAATTATTTGTGATATTGTTTGCACAATACATCACTAAAATATTTTAGTCAGTCTTTATTAGTTATTTTAATATTTCAAAGTATTCATCAAGATTCAAAAACTTCCCAAAACAACTAAAACTTGATTTTTGTAAAAGGTAAAAGTGCAAAGTTCGCTTTCATTGACATACCATAAATGCGCCGTGCTCTATATATCCCTTATAATTTTTACCCACAATGCATTCTGATCTGAATTTATCGAAATGGCTTTTCACAGTTGCCTATACTTCACTGTGCTCACATCTCCAAAACTGAAATTTCACATGTGTTATAAGAAACATCAGTACGAGCAATATGTTGATACCAAAATCTCAAGAATTTTGAAAAAAAATTAAAGCTACCATACCAAGCTCCTTTAATGTATTTTTACAGCCCATGGCCACTATCATGTAATAGTTTGGTACCTTTTTTACATTCATTTTAAACAGTTTGGTACAAACACATGTTTTAGAATGTATAATAAAATCTATGGTATAAAGTAGAATTTAAAGTCAAGATCAAATCTAAGAGACTTTTAAACATCAATTTGTGCGTCTGATTCTTTATTCACTACAAAAATCTTCTTTTTTATTTTTCCTATGAGTTGCTTTGCTGAGATGCGCATCTGCAATTGTTTAAATTAAAAACACTGGATATTATCCCATCATGCATTTGCGATATAGGGAAAGAATAGAACTGTCTCAGACTCCCCATGCGCAGGGATAAAATTTCACATTTTACTTCTTTTCTTTTTCTTTTTTTTTGTCAATTTGAACCCACTTTTATTTACCAAATCCGCACAAAGTAGGAACAAAATTCGCTTCTGTTTGCAATCACCATTTTCAAAAAATATAAGATATGAGTTGAAAATATGATCCCAAATAAACACACATGTTTTATAAACTAACAGAAACAATAGAGTTCACAATATGTAAGCTTGATAACAATTGAAAAACTTTTTTCAGTGAGTAACACATAACAATGTGCAATAGGCAATAGTTTTATACATATCAACATGGAAAAAAAAAGAGTAACGCATCCACAATGTGATGTGATCTGACAAGAAACTCTTATAAGTAAAGCAAAAATTTATTGCACAAAGTAAATGAAAACCCAGGGTAGAGGGGGGGGGGGCACTCAAATATAATGTTGCAGGCATAGCGTGACCAAGAAAAAGGTGAATTAGGGTTGTCTTTGAGGACTGAAGAGTGAATCAGGTGACACCGATTAGGGTATCAAAAACAGCAATTTTTGGCAATTTTCAAGAAATAGGGTACTTTTTCAAACCCTAATGTGAAAACAGTATCGATATAATCCCGATTTAGGGCGTGAACAGGGGAAAAAGGGTATTTTTGGCTTCAGAACCCTCCACCCTTTAGGGGGTGTTTTGAAAAAATGTGGCCATGCTATGCCTGCAACATTATACTTGAGTGCCCCCCCCCCCAGGGTTTCCCCTATTACTCCATGACGACCTTTGACGATTGAAGTTCAATGACTATGAAGCAACATTTCAAATCCTTATAACATGGTCTTTGCAACTGTTTAAAAAGGTGAAACTAACAAGGGACTGCATTTACAGCTGGTTCCAGATAAATGGTCACAAGTATATGTAAAATTTTGTGGTTAATGTAAACATAAATACAGCATGGGGTTACATTTACAAGCAATGGGCCCTGCATACTGGATGTTTGATAACACTATTCACAGGATATTTGTTGGGCCTAAAGTTGGTTTCGTTTAATTAAGGGTTGCCTTGTCCATCTAGATGGATCTCACAAGCAAACATGAAGCGTCTCACGCCTACGACGCTTGCTTGTGAGACGCATCTAGATGGACTAGGCTGCCAAGATCACATCACACTTGTTAAACACCGGATACAGCTGCATATAATCTACCTATTCTTAATGAATGAGTTGTGGCCCTAAAAAAGTGAATAGAGGGAATCCATGTTCCACATTTATTCTGATTTGCGGATATATATTTGCAGAAAAGCTGTTTGATGAATTCAAATAGTCGAGATCAAGATAAATTACATACCTGTCGAAACTCCCAATTTAGGTGGGAGTCTCCCGATTTTAGGTAGTCCTCCCAAACTCCTGATCGGGTAGCCATTTCTAGCTATTTCTCCCGCTTTTTATAAAAATCTCCCACTATCTCCCGCTTTTGCATTAAAAAAAATCTCCCTCTTTGAGAAAATTGTACCGCAGTGTCCCACTAGCGCGTATTACAGACCGTTTACACCCTACATTTTGTTGAGAAGTTGGAAATGAGATCATTGTGAGGTTTTTATTTATTTATTTTTTTTTTATTTTTGCTTTTTTGCTTCACGTAAAGCAATTTTGGGTGTAGGCCTACCTTTTGAGCCTCATATAAGTCAGTTATCCGTAAATGTTGCTCGTAAATTTTAATCTCTCGCATCAGAAATGTTGACAGGTATGAAATCATTCTATTTTGAATTGAATGCCAAGGTACTTGAACAGAATGGGGCACGACAAATGCTTAAAATTAATGATTATTAAGAGAATGGCCTGCTATAATGCGCACGGATTTCCTCTATTCGTGATCGGTCGGACTCGACATCTACTCGAAAATCACCATATTTACATATATATAACATCATGAAAAGTTAACATTATTCTTTCCTAGTATTTTTCATTATGAAATAATAAAACTGCAATAGGAAATACAAGGTGAAGTAATTCAGAATAACATTTTGTGTAAAGTAAACCTTAATTGATTAGGATTGAGTAAGGCCAAATCACTGCGTACTAATATTTTTGTTCATGAATCGTTTATGATTTTGGTATTATTTGTGGCTAATTTTGTTGCTATCACATGGACAAACCTTGAAAATGAAGTTTATCTGAATATTCAGCAAGATTGAGTACATCTTTTTTATTTGGAAAAGATGGACCATTTTATTTCCCTGTATAGGCATATTGGTTTTTGTGCGTTAATCAGCTGCTTGTTGCATACATCAAGATTTATAGAGTATATAAATAATGTCATCAATCGCAAGTGTAGATTGCATAAATCAGTGTGGACCCTGGGAAGACCACGGTTCAATTCCAGTCAAAACCAAGACTTTTGAGTATTATTTTGTTATCCTGTTTGTTCATGCACTAAAAAAAAACTTTTTCACGTTTTTGTACATCATGACAAAAAAAGGGGGAGAATCAGGGTAATGAATTAATCACTCGGTATATACAATTTGTTTTAACAAAAGCTTGAAAATGCCAAGGAAAATGCTTAAGAAATGTTTTTCTTTGTATTTTAAACCAATATATTTTAAATTTGTAGTTTTAAATGCTTGATTGCCAGATCTATGCATGCCATTTCAATCAGCATTGCATGCGTTGTAGTTAATAGTCTCAAACACATAATCACCATATAACTTCATGTTCAAAAAGCAATACAAGTTGGACTGGTAAAAGAGATGTATGACACAACTTTTTCATATCACATGGAGGATTTTGTATCACATAGAACTTTAAAGTTTTGTGTGATACAGAAATATTTTTCAGCTATTAACCAATGAAATACAGTTGAACCTCGTTAACACAAAATCACTGGGGCCAAAGAGTTTAGTTTGGGTTATCAGGATTTTGTGTTATCCAACTGATTTTACATAGGAAATCAATACTTGGGACCCAACAAACATTTTTTGATATCAGGGTTTTTGTGGTAACATATTTTGTGTTAATGAGGTTCCACTGTAGTTGTATCCCTGTCTACTTAGTGATAAAAACTTATATATGTCAATCCGCTTCTAAAAATGTATACTTTTATATGGTTTATGCAATTATAGTTTGAGAGTTAGAGCTCATGCTAGTTGGAGGTCTACCCCAGCCTTAATGCCTCGATACTGATCATTAACCGATCGAAGCTACGTATACTCATGTGCTGTAATACACTTTTTTACACACACAAAATATATCGTGTACATTGCAATAGCTAAGCACAATACACCATTATCAATAATTTACAGTGTGAAAACTAACACTTACTTTCTATTTTGAAATTCTACATAGATACTTCTTAGGCCCAGAAATAAAAAATGTTGTGTTGCCCTCAAGTGGAATTTCTGAAAAAATGAGTCGGTCGGTCGGAAAATAATTTTGTTTTTAATAGTTTCTTTTGAAAAGCACCTAAATTATGAAATTTGGGTGCATTTTCAAAATATTTTCTCAAAAAACACCCAATCTGAGCAAAATTGGGTGCTTTCC
>JXSR01S012092.1:24212-34839 GCA_000969725.1 Ophiothrix spiculata | reverse complement strand
AAAACTTTATTTAAGGTGGCCTAGCACAGATAGAATTCCTCTATTTAATTTTCTTATTATTTGATATATGGTGTTTTTATGTGCACTGATCACATTTCTGAAATAAAAAAGGGGGGTAACCGACTTAGTTTTTGAGAAAAATCCATATTAAAAAGGGAATGTATTTACCACTTTTTACCATTGACGTCTATGGTAAAATCTAAAAAATTAAGACAAAAACACTTATAATTAAAAATCGGCTCTTATTTTTTTCTCTCTTTTTCAAATATGTATTGGTCCTTATATAGTTCTTTAAAAAAACGTAATAAAAAAATATGGTCACCAACTTACTTTTTGAGATACAAAGCAAAATAAGGCAAAAAATTGACATTTTTAGCAGTGACTAGTCCCTTAAGCACTGTGCGCTTTGGGTTCTGCGCCGTCAGGAGCAACGCGCATGGTCTTATGCGTGAATATAAAAATGACGCACGTGTAAGGTCGCGTTTTATTAAAGCGCAAGATACAGTACGCCCAAAAGTACGCTAAAAGCCCTGGATAGAAACTGTGTCCAACACCGCTGATATCAGCTCACTTGTGTCGGACACCGCATCTGTGCTAGGCCACCTTAAACAGGCCCTTACAATTGCAACTTGGATTAACAATTTTAAAATGAGGTCCCATATTTGCATCATTCCCTAAAGGACCCCTACAAGTAAAGATGAGTAACCCTGCTCTAAACCCTACATCAGCACCATGATATGTCATGATTACCCTAGTCCTAAATCAGACTCCTAAACCTTCCAAAAGAATTCCAAGTTAATACTAGTGACACATTGACCGACAAATGACCTCCATCCCAAGCCAGCAGTAGATGCAACCTCTTTGTCATTTTCACTGTTCTAAATATTTGCAAAGACCATGCTTTAAAAATTAAAATGACACCTTAATGAACTTCACACAATTTCCAGAAGTCAAGTTATGGTCCATCAAAGGTGGTCAGGGAGTAAAACGCTTAACTGAGATAAATGCGTTCAAAGATCAGTAAGTCCTATATTTTCTGTTGATTGTCTTAAAAATATGCAGATGTATTTCACATTTCCTACCATTTTCATGAAATGAAACTTTGCTGGTATTTTGTACTAAGCACAAGGATTGTGAATCTGTCAAAAAAAAATTTCAGCAAATTATGATCTTGACATGTATTTTTACCTGTAGCGCAAAATGAAGTTTCTGGCATTTACGGCTAATACGGGCTGGACAGCCACATGTCATATTGTTATTCAAAACTAATATTGGTCAAATAATCTTGTTACCCCCACTCCTCTAAGAAAACAATGTCTCTTGAATATTTGATTAAATTAAAATGGCATTACTGGTTATGCAATGGACAGAATCAATAAGTCTGCTATATATAAAGCCAATATTGGTATTTCATTATCCCCCTTACACTGCCTCTATTGTATCTATTGACAAGTTATTAAAAATAGGAATTTGATTTTTCATCAATAATTAACACCTACGATTTTTGATGTCTTTGCAATTAAAAAAAATTGAAAGGGATATTGTTTAATGCGTCTGTTGGTGACCAAATTTTGCAATTTGGCCTTATGACCGACAGATTAACCCTTTTAATTTGAGAGAATGCTTGAGAGTTTCCAAAGGAGCTTACGAGAGAACGCTCAGGCGTTCCAATTAGTATTGATGGTAAATTAATTCAGTATGTGCTGTATACATCTATATTGAAATTCAGGATCGAAAGGGTTAATGAGTATTTATTGTTTATTGAGATCACCAAGTACATTAATCGACCTAAGCACCAATATTTAAATATGGTCATGTCATGAACTCGCCGAATAAAAAGGGTGGCGACGATACATTTTTCTTTACTTTGTGTACACAATGTACTGCAATCACTGCCAACAGCCTATAAGCCTATATTTTGAGTCATTTTAAATTTAAAAAATATCCTTAAAAAAACAAAGGTTTCAACTTTCATTATGAGATTCATCCAGTTAAATCTTGTCGGACAAGGGTAGCGGAAACTCTAGGGCAACGACACCTTCTGAACTTCACTCAATATCCAGAAGTCAAGTTATGGTCCGTCAAAGGTTGTCAGGGAGTAAAATGTACAACTGAGATTTTCCGCGTTCTGTTGATTGTCCTCAAAATATACAAATATATTTCATATAACTGATCATTTTCTTGAAACTTTGATGGCTTTAAGTGAGCACAAGGATTGTGAATCTGTCAAAAAATCAACCAATTATGACCTTGACACATATTTTCATCTGTAACACAAAATGAAGTTTGCTGCATTTGTGGCTCGTTTGAAATGGACAGTCACATTTCTAGAGACAAATGTCCATGAACTGAACAGGATGTTGCTTTTATCATTAAATTCTACCTGTGCTCCAGACATGACAAATCAGAAAAAAAGAAGCTCAAAGCCTTGTTGTCAATCTTGTTTGCAACATTTATGGGCCAGTCCACATAATGATGTTTACTTTGTGAGGTTAAACATGGACAGCAAATATAATTGATACCAAGAATGTACATACATGTAGAGGTCTCTTTTGTCATAGAGCAAATACTCCATGTTTAATATTAGCTCTACACTTGAACATTATTGAACGTTGTGTAGCATGAATGTTAATTTTGTTTTACAAATTTTATAAATGGAAAATATTTGAAAGTAGGTTGGATAAAGTGCCCATCTTTCTTTCAAAGTGATGAAGCCATCATTTATTTCTTCCTATGAGAATTTTTTGTAAGTACTGGAAATGGTTTCAAGCTTTAGTGATGAATTTTGCACGAAATTACAACAACTGATAATAATTTAGGTACCGTAATTTCATCAAGCTTGAAACATTTTCCTGTATCCACTCTGTCCTGTATCAAAATCCCATTGACAGCAAGGCATGATGGGAAGGTCCTGGTATCTTCTTTTGAGCTAGACTCCTTTGTATTTTTTCTATAAAGGAATTGCAGCACACCTCCTTCACCAAGAGCCTGAACATTACCTTTTTTAACACCTGGGTGGAAAATAAATTAAGGTAAATTCTGGGCAAAGGTTTTTAGAAACTACATTAATTCAGTGACAAACATTTTAAAGATTTGTCTCTGAATGCAAAACTCCCTGCTAAAATCACATTAATTGTTAAACTAGACAGCAAATTGGGTGTTATTTCTAAATAAAATATGTTTCCCCGTATCTTTTCACATCATGAAACTCATGAACTCAAAAGTCTCTAGCAGTTGGGAGTGCATGTGTATAAATCGTCATAAACTAGATTTTGGTCACAGTGAACACTATCCAGGGATAGCGCTACAAGGAGTCCAAGGGTCCAAACACCACGTGTTTAGCAATCACACCCCTAAAATTTGGATTTGTGTGTACTCGAATTGTCCAAAATTAGACCAAAATTGACTTTTTTGTTTTAAAATCCTATTATTTGGATTGTTTCTTGCATAGCAAAGTTGTGATTGGACCCCAAGATTTCAGATACATGTATCAGCGCTACCCCTGCTATGTACACTTGTAGAACATAGGTTCATAATTGGTGTTGACTACGATCAAAGAACATAGGTTCATAATTGGTGTTGACTACGATCAAAGTCTAGTTTTTAACATGATGATATAAATATACCCATAAGCTAGCTGGTATCCATGATCACATTTTGGACCTGTTTACTCTATGGCTCAAAACATAGTTGGCCTCTAAACAAAATTTTCGCCTTAAACATTTGGTCGTGACGTCACCAAATATTTGCCATCAAATTTAAAGTATGAACCAGTAACAAATATTTGGACATACATGTGCAATCTAGCGCGACATTTTATTTGGGCTCAACTCGGTGTTGAAGTTATTTCATTTGGAGTCACACGTCATTTTGACATCACAACCAAATGTTTGGTAGCAAAAATTTTGTTTGGAGGTCGACGATGTTTTCACCCTACCTTCTTAGATGAGGCTTGCCTTGATGTCTCTTTCATGCTTGACAACACATTGCTCCTCGTTGTCCTAGCAATGAAACTGTTACTACGGAAGCTTTGATTCAAGCTTTGTGTTTCCACCATCAATGACGGGCTCTCATACTGCACTAATTCTGCAGCTGTTGGAACAAGGACATTCCTACTATTTTGTCCTTTTGATTGCGCTCATTTTACAGGTGGGAGATGCTTACTTCTTTTCATTATGAAATCACAAATTCATCCCTTTTTAAATTGAACAAGAAACATTCCAATATCCAATTTCAATTTTGTAAAACTGCAACAGGAAGAGGCCCAAGGATTAAATCTCTTATGTCATCTCTTTTGGAAATCATGCAATAGTTTCACGAGGATTCCAGTAAAAACAGTTCTCTCCACCCTACACAGCCAATCACAGGGCTCAAGTTTTGATGCTACATTTTAGTTCGAGAGTACGCTGTCACAAAGATGACTTTTTTCGGTTGTTTTCCGGGTACCCTGGTAACTATGGGGTACTGATATGGATACTCATTCGCTGTGATGACTTTCCCAAGGGACGAAATACTGCACAAGCACAGGCACTCACTGATGCATCAAGACCAGCTTACTTGAAGATATACCTCATATTGGTCCTATGTATGGATCCATTTCTAGCAGAATACCTATTTCTGGCAGTTCGGACCCTTTCACATCTCTGCTGACCATTGTAGGTCCTACAAATGTATGTATCCATTTCTATGTAGGGCCTACATGTATCACTGTCAAACTTTTGTAGTCAAGATATTTAGTTACCAAACAGATTGACATATCAAAATGCACTTGTGAAAACAAGTGCTCCGCTTTTCAGGAAGCCGTGTTCAATTATTTGGCGGAAGGTGGAGAGGGAGGGGGGGGGGGGGAGCAATCACATGTATCGGCCAGATACCTATTTTTGGCAGTCAGGACCCCCTTTTCATACTGCATGTTAAATAACCGATTGAGACCTCTTACCTTCTGATATGACATATGCATGAAATATCATTTTTTGTTAAAACTTATTGTGTTTGTAATGTAGTTTGTATGATATTCAAAAAAATGTAAATCTTAACTTTAATCTTCAGATTGTCTAAATTGCAACATGGTTCATTTTATAGAGCTCACTTTCATCAAAACTGAGTACACTTGGACTCTATTTAACTATTTAAACATTCTTTGCTTTAAATTGACCAAATAGTAGCTCATGAATACCTCCCCCCCCCTCCCCGCAATCTTGAAAACTTTCAGTTCTTTACATTTCTGTGCTCCACATCAACCATTGCCCTAATACAAACACAAGAGCGCCCCCTCCCTGGGTCTTACTATAAACATGATAGCAAAACAGGTTTGGAGCAAATATCCGATGTAGCATTCAATTCTTTTATTCAAATATAAACTTTTGACAACCGACAAAGATGTTTCTAGTTGTTATGTTAATTGACAGGGATTTCTTTGATTGGATATCACTTTCATCTGCCGCTTTCCAAAAACTCATTGTTACAAAGTATTTTTCCAGGCAAGATATTTTCAAACTTTCAACCTAAATCTGATGGAATGCTATGAGATGAACAAGTTTTTAAATTTATTTCCATAAAAATGTGTAAACAATACGGTGTAAATTTTCTTAGTCTCAAAAACGGTTTCACATTTTTGAAATTTAGCTTGTGAAATTTCATAAACCTCAATTCTGCTGTATAAAATCTGTGGCACTTGAGCAAATAATTAAATTGTGGATACTGTATTTGTCTTGTTGTTTACATAATTTTACATTGCTTCATCACAAGTAAAACCTTTGAGAGTAAACTGCAAAATGCTTTGACATCAAACTGCTCATTGGATGCTGTCAGTGTTAGTTAAGCTTTAAATAACTTTTTATTTTTAGTAAAATCAGCATTTAACTAGGTGTGGGCTATACGTAAGTCAAAATTGCTTTTTTCAGAATTTCTATCTGTCAACAGTTTTTATGCATTGCAACTAATCTATCTCAACATGAAATGGCGAAAAAAATTTAATCGGGTCGAAGAAAAAAGTGTGCCGCGCCCTCTTGTGACTGTATGTCATTTTAGAGAAATTCTTGTTTATTTTACAAAAATTGTTTTTTAATTCACAATTCTTGATCTTTTTGATTTGTGAATGAGTCAATGGTTATCAAGTGGAGTCAAAGGAACACAAATATGAAGTTTTTGTAAACCCTAGTCATTTCGTATTCCTGAAAATTGACGTTTTTGGTCAAAATTCCAAGCGAGGGCGCTTTTTGCAATTATGCGCAATTTGTACAACTTTGTGTAAATTAAAGTATGCAGATGTTAGGATACTCTGATGTTTAATTTACCCAAGAAATTTGAGCCTTGTACTATAATTAGTTTGATCGTAGTACCCATTTTAACGTTATTTTAATGTTCCTATACATTTGTATAGGGAAAAGTTCGTTGACCCCTATGCTTTTACATAGGGTTATTATTGACATATTTAAACGAGTCTAACTGACAAACTAAAGTAGATAGAAGGCTCAAATTTTGTAAGCAGATCAAACTTGATACCGCCTTGGCAGCTGCTACCTTAAAATTAGCAAAAGCAATTTCTTTTGCGCATAATCATTAAAAGCGCCCTCACACACAATTTTGAAGGAAAACGTCAATTTTTACGACAACGAAATGTCTAATAGTCATGAAAACTCTTAACATGGATTTCATAACTTATTTACACATATTAAAACATTGAAATTGCTTCAAAATGTAAAAGATTTTTAGATTTTAAGCATTTTCTTCTCTAATACACAGATATTTACTATGGCGACACACTGACACTAGAGGGCGCAGCACACTTTTTTCTTTGACCTATAACCAAAAATTTTGTCATTTCAAGTTGAGATAGGTCAAGTGCAATCCAAAAAAACTGTTGACAAGGCAAACTGAAAAATCACCCATTTATAGCCCACTCCTAATTTAACATGGGAAATTTACACTTTACACTCTTTGTTGTATACTCTAACCCGGGAGTACTCAATTTTGGTTTGGATAAGGATGTGCCTCTGCGACATTGAAAAGTCATCCATCCAAATACCAGTTTTAAAGAAAAGGGGACCCATCCCAAATCTCCCAAATTTTTAGTCAAATTTAATCAAAACCCACATTCCTTTCTGCTCAAATTTGCACAATTGTGGCAAAATTATTGAGAAGAAATGTAAAAATTTGTTTTAACCTTACAACAATTTTTCAACACTACTGTATCTCACAATATGCCATTCCAAAAAAACATGTTAATCCAAATATTTCAACAGGAATGTAAAGCCTTGTTCCCAAATCATGAGAGAATACCTTCCAACATTTGGAAGGCTTTGACGCAAGAACCATGACGAAATGTGTTTTGAGTCATGACGCACAAATATTAGGAGAAACACATAACTACCTCCTTTGAAGAAGTCTGAATAATGATAGAGGCCCTGACGCAAATCTTCTTCATCATTCAATACACTATTATACTACATCTATCTTTGAATCATGACTCAATATTTTTCTGCATCATGATGCAAGACAATTGCATACTTGCCAACATTTGAAAACTGGAAGGAGGGACAAATGGGCACAATTTTTGTTCAAAAAGAGGAACATTTCCCATTTTCCTATACTTTACTATAGGGTGAGTTTTACAAAAAGAGGAACAGATTGGTAAAAATTAACTTTTTCTTTTGCCAAAAACAGAACCGTTCCTCTTAAAATAGGAACAGTTGGCAAGTATGCAATTGCGTCAAGCCCTTTCGTATGACTCAAAAGCTTTCGTCATGAATTGGGAATCATGCCTAAGTTAGCAATAATATCATGAAATTGCTCACACTGGTTTAATCGATGCAATTTTCAAAAGACAAAGCCTGCGGTACGTAGATGACACTCACCTTGTATTGCTGGTGAGAGATCGTTTTGATGAGCGGCAGCAAGGATCCCTTGGTGTCACGTCGTTCCACCATACTCCTGAAACAAGACCACAAATATACAATGTAAGAATGAATAGCTGTGAGGGGTGGGAGGGTAGACGGCAGCAAGGATCCTTGGTGTCTCGCCACTCCACCATACTCCTGAAACAAGACCACAAATATATACAATGTAAGTATGATTAGCTATGGGGAGGGATGGGGTCTAGATGGCAGCAAGGATCCCTTGGTGTCGCGTCGCTCCACCATACTCCTGAAACAAGACCACAAATATATACAATGTAAGTATGATTAGCTATGGGGAGGGATGGGGTCTAGACGGCAGCAAGGATCCCTTGGTGTCGCGTCGCTCCACCATACTTCTGAAATAAGACCACATATATACAATGTTAGAATGAATAGCTTTGGGGAGGGGTGTAGACGGCAGCAAGGATCCCATGGTGTCGCATTGCTCCACCATACTCTATTATCCGCGATATCCAACATAGGGTCTTGCGGAACTGATTGTTGGTCAAAAATAGGGTCAATGGAACTGATTTTTTCCCGAATTGAGGTCTTTGGGAGCGGAAGAGGAGGCTTGAAAAGAGGGGTCTTGACAGTAGCACATACCCATTGACCTTCCTTCAATGTAAGTGACCCCCATCCCAGGGTTCTAGGTTTAAGGTGATCTAAGCATGCATGTAGATTAAAAGCTTGATTTACATGTATGGTGTGATCAAGAGCCCAGGGGTACCGTACTTAAATTTGGTTTGGGTAATGACGTGTCTCTGGGAAATTTGAAAAGCCACCCATATACCAATTTTCAAGAAAAAGGGACCCATCCATATATACCAAATCTTCCAACTTTGAAATTACATTTTTCTGCCCAAATTTAAGCTACTTTAGGCAAAATGTTCGTAAGTTTAGCTCTAAAGAAATGTCCATTATCATTTGGCGTAAATTGTAGAAAATTTTAAAAAGAGAACCCCTAAACATATCACATTTTGCGAAGAAAAGGGACCGATTAAAATACCAGAGAGCCTGATTTTCAGACCTGGAAAAAATGTAAATTTCTCAGTAACCAATAACTGAGATTTCCACATTTCATGCATTGAACAGATTTCCTGCGAGCTTCCTGAATTTCCCGGCCGCCAGGTGGCCGAGTTACCCAGTTTTTCCCAGGCCTGCTGATTTTGCTACCCGAAATTGCGGCACATCCCCATAACCTCTTTTGTACTAAGTACCCACAGAGGCAAACAGAGAATCAAATGCAACCATCCTTTGCTGTTCATCAGTTTTTGGTTTCATTCAGGGATCAGGGACAGTGTGTTATGTCATCTACTTATATACCGCCGAAAAAAGCATCCCCAGTTTGCTGTTACTTACAAAATTTTTGAATTGTCAAAAGATTTCATACTTTTTACGTGGCAACATTTAGTGACATTATCATCTAATAGCAAATTATGGAGAACTTGTACTCTTGATAGCCTGATCTGTAATAAGAGATCATAACTAGAATTTGGACTATCCTTCTGGCAGCAGGGGCCTAGACATTAAATCCTCATTTTGTGAAATATAATAGGCTGCATGCCTTGTTGAAGGAAACAACAACAAAGTACCCATGTCCTCAAGGTACTGTAAAACTTTGAATGCCAGGGTGACAGAATTTTGTACATTTATACAGGAATTTTTACAGGATTTTAACTATTAACCAGAGGGTGATTCCAAAGTAACGTTTGTGACCGAAAAATTGGAAAATTTCACTTTTAAATGGCCACAGAACCTAGCATAAACATTATATCAACGAATCTGTTGTTGATAATGGTGCTCACTGGTGGGATCAAGACATGCAGATGTTTAAAGATTAAAATAATTGCCAAAATACTGAATAAAGTTCATGTAACGTTCGGTAACGTTCGTGACCGCGCACGGAAATGGTTTTTTGCTCCAAATGACTTCAAAGTAAAATTTCTCTGACATGTTACCGAATTTTTTATTGCGCTTTTCACAGATAATTGGTAACAAATAGTTCATAAAAGTCTTAGGAAATCCTATCGTCAGGATTTCTTTTAATGCAATGTTTTGTTTGGTAACGTCTGGTAACGTTTGTGACATTTTTGAATGAAAACATGTGCTCATTCATGCACGGGTAGAAAAAAATCAAAAATTTCTGATTAGAAAATACTTTTCACATACCAAGACGTATGACTGAAAAAACTGCTCATATGGTCGAATAAAAAAGCTGATTTTTTGCTTGAAATCAAAAAAGGTTTAGTTTTCACTGGAATGAGCCCAGAGATGGTTGCAATCTTTAAAACCCACCATCAGACGAGATGTGAATGACCTTGGTAAAGTTTAGTTCAAAGTCACCCAGGCTTTCAAAGTCACCCCGAATTACGGTAATGTCATTTTCAGTGACATTTGTCGCAGAAAACATAATATATTATGTTTTAATTTGACTGACATTATGCTCCAAGTGACAAATAGTACCCAGCAGGGAATCTGCTTTGAAAGAACCACCATTATTTCCAATAATCAATACAAAGTACAAGTGACACAGCCATTGGAATGGCAAATCAATATTCATGAGGACTGGGGTCAGGGGGCCTTGAGGAATACAATGGGAGAAGGTGGTTTTAAATATCATCCTTTAAAATTCTGCTCCAACAATTTAATGTTCTTCAATGCTTTCTATCTGCCGCACTTTACATGTGTGTACTTTTACAAGCCTTGATATCCATCAGACACACTATTAG
>JXSR01S012091.1:135497-145842 GCA_000969725.1 Ophiothrix spiculata | reverse complement strand
CCGCCAGGGCGCTGCCCCTGGACCCCGCTAGGGGCCCTAAGGCGGGCCCCTAGACCCCACCAGTCAAGGCTCGCTCGCTTCGATTGGATCTTCAAATTCATTTTCTTCCTGATTTCAATATTCCAATGTTGGCAGCTCTCTACCTGAACTCCCTGGGGCCAAAGGGCTTACTGCGGCCGACAAATTGGCACAACCCTAGCTTGAGCATTTCACACCCTCATAGAATATATAGTTTTCGCACACTCAGATCCAAGCTGGACTCGAACGTGGAAGGATCGATATCTTATGTTTAACAGTCCAAGACCTAACCGACTGAGCTAGCGAGAATTGTCACATTATGACGTATCAGCTGTGAAAATCATATAGCAGTGTGATGTTGTGCATGGTGTTCTCTTGTAAATTTGCAAAAAGATGATGTTGGTGTGGCCAGGTTAAGAGATACTGAACAATAGACTTAGAGCGGAGGTGCTGGATTTTGTCAGCCACATAGCTTAAAGTGGAGATATTCTGGTGCGCTTGGTTCCCTTCAAAATTCACTCCGGGTGCCAAGATTTGGTTGCGCATAACTCTAGACAAACCGTGCAAATAATAATTTATGCTTAGCCAAAAAAAAAATTGTTTGGTTGCCCTCCACTTTTTTCGATATTCAACCCTCAAAATGTTAAGGATGTCCCAAATCACTACAAGAGGTATTTGATTGTTTTGACTTGATGTTGTGGGGAAACTTGTGAAGGCTGAAGCGGCCGATTGACCTAGCGGTCCATGGAGGAGTATTGAAAAAAAAAACGACCGACCGACCCTTTCTGAAACAAGCTGTGGAGGGCAACCAAACATTTTTTTTTGGCCTTATGATATGCCAACCTGCATGCAATGCGTGTATGCTTGTGTTTTTAATATCCCCGCATCAGGCCAAGATGCGATGTGCTCATTAGCAAACTTTATCGAGCCAATATTTCAATTTTCTGATTTAGGGCAGCACAACAATATGTGACCCATCATATCATAATTTCTTTTGCATTTTATTGTTCATTGTACTTGTATATTTTTGTATTTTGTTTGTATGTATGCGCTTATAAATGCTGGTTTTATTATTATTATTATTATCAAAAGGGGGTCCCAAAATGAAAACTGATTTTTTTGGTCTCATCTAAAAGATTATATTTTAAGCTTTATAATGACACCTTGGTTTTGGATATTGGATGTTCGATTGCAAAGTTACATCCAAATTGGTAAAAGGCGTCCGGCTGATTCAGAAAACTATAGTTCTGAGAAAATCGAGTTTAAAGTTTCTGTACTGGTAAAATTTGAATGGATAATGGATTTTTATTTCGGTTTTTAAAACATTTGTCTTATGTTTTGGATGTTGGAACCTGATTAATATGATAGAATATACTTCAAAGGAGACGTTTCGGATGAAATTAGAAATTCAACTTTAGACGTGATTTTTAACTATGCTCAGCTTCAATGACCTGTATCTCGTAATTTACTATGCCGACCTTAAGGTACCTTTCGATATGACGGGTCACATATTTTTTTGGCCTTTGACATTTACATTAAGAATGTAAGTTTAGTTTTGGCATAACTTAAAGTGAAAATTTTGAGTCGGTCGGTTGAGATTTCTTATTTTTTAAAACTAGTGAAGCATCAAGTGAGACATATTTTATCGCATAATTTTGTTAAATTTGCTTCCTGATTGTTTGTATATGTACAGGTAAACTAGACATGATTGTATTAGGAGCTGGCACAGGGGGAACAGTGACAGGCATAGGAAGGAAAATCAAAGAAAAATGCCCCAATTGTAAGGTGAGAAGTTTAGTATTGAACAGCTAACCATGAATGTAAAGGCATAGGAAGGAAATGCTAAAATTCAAGGTAAAATGAACCCTTAGTAGGTATATCTTTCGCAAATTTTTGAAAAAAGACCCATTAAAATACCACATTTTGCAAAGAAAAAGGACCCATTGGCATACCAGACAGCCTGATTTTGGTACCCCAAGTTTGCGGCACATCCCCGTAGTCACTTTTGTACTAAGTACCCCCCCCCCCCTCCGGGCTGCTACCCTATCTTAACAGGGATGGCTAAAGTGAGGATTCATTTTAAATCCAAAACCAGTGTTATGCAATGCAGCCTTGAATATGGGTTCAGCAACTCCTAAGCAAACTCTCAACCTAGTTTGTAAATTTAAATTTACACAGAAACCACTTGTTTGTGTCAAATAACATCAAAACTATCGATATCACTTTCCATCGGATTTAATTAAACCTATAATTCTTATGTGTGTTAGATATCAAAATGCACACCCTTTTGCACCAATCTTGTTTGATTTTGTACGTTATTCATGTTATGCACGAAGTGCCCTAGAGAACACCTTTTTAAGTGAATTGCTGAACTCACATGGTACCCCACTTCACCATATTACAGTAACAGGGATGCCAGTTTTCCTGCAATTGCAGGAATTCCTACTATTTGAATGATTTTCAAGTAATTTCCTGCAATTTACCCCAACAGGATTTATTATGCGAGAGTCAATTTTCAATCATTTTCCTGCAAAATTATTGCTGACCACTAGCATCCCTGCAGTAAACCTCCCGAGCTTTCAAATCAATTTGCTAACAGAACTTTCTTTGGTTGGACTCACAACAGGTAATAGGTGTAGATCCAGAAGGGTCAATCCTGGCACAACCAGAAGAACTCAACAAAACAGACACAACATTCTATGACGTGGAGGGCATCGGGTACGATTTTGTTCCGACCGTCTTAGACAGATCAGTGGTAGATGAATGGTATAAAAGTAAAGACAAAGATTCGTTTATGATGGCGAGGCGGTTAATCAGAGAAGAGGGGTTTCTGTGTGGTAAGTACAAGGAAGTGTTCAAAATTTACTTGCTGTTGGACCGCCCAGAAAAACATCAAGCTTAGCCAGGAACTACCAGTTCTGGTCGGTAGCTCCTGAAAAAGTTTCTGATTAAGTGAAATCTTACACCTGCTCAGTGGCTTGACATAGACAGTGATGATTGGACCGGGAAGCGGAAGGTCCCGGGTTCAAATCTAGGTGAAAACCCGCGATTTTTGACTTGCAAATTTCCGAGGAGATAGTTTTTAAACGAAGAAGTGGTCAAAAGTGTTAGGGTTAGTAAAAAAAATTTGAGCTTGATTACATTTCTAACAAGGTAATAGGTCAAGAATTTGCTATACCGCATCTCGGTGTCTATTTTCACTTGAAACCAGGCTTGTACGCCACACTTAATACGCATTCATCAACAGCGTGAGCATAAACAGTTGAAAATCAACAGATCACACACAGCAAGTACGTGCCTAAAGAAGTGCATTGGTACGCAGAAGAACTTGACAACAAACGACGGCAAAAAAACCCTGCAAATGAGTAAAAAACAATCCTGAGAAAAATTATACCCATTATTGTCAAATCTATTTTGTTTTGTCAAAAGACAATTGTTATTTAGCTAAATTAGTGATTTTAGCAAAGTTGACAGACCTCAAGTAATTTTTTGCATTGTTAAATTCTCCCAGGTGGCAGTAGCGGTACCGCCATGAGCGCAGCAATAGAAGCAGCACAGTCACTTACAGAGGGCCAACGTTGTGTCGTCTTATTACCAGATTCAATCAGGAATTACATGTGAGTAGTAGTATTGATGGTGATGTCAATTGTCATGTGAATTCCAGAAAGGTGAGGTGTACTTGCAATGACTGCCATGTGTTATACTAGTCTTGTATTATACACATACAACATGGTATAGAGGGAAGTACTGAAAATTACTGATCCTGAGGAGTTGGATTTGGTAGCTATTTCCGAAGCGAAGGGAAGTAGTCCCATTCATCCAACACCAAGGGATTAGGAATTTTCAATACTTCTCGAAATAAACGGTGTTGTGTTTGTTTTGCTATACCTCATAAATATTTCGCTGAATGTGGTGTTAACACATCAAAAGATCAACCAAAAATGTCCATTCTTCTCGGTCACCGTATGAATTTCCAACTGATAAAGGGATTACAGGGAGGTGGTAGTTTTTTTAATTTTTCCCCTGCGTGGGCTTAACGCGCACTTGGGGGAAGTAGGCAAAATACTGTCATGAGCATCAGGTTTAACTAACCAGTTATATTTCATGGTTTCCTAATAAATATTTATGAGGTACTTTATAGTATTTATTTTAAACACATAGCTATTGCACTCTCAGCTTGACTACCAAATTTACCATTGTGTTTCGTTAGCATCCCATCCAACCAGTTTTGTGGAGGTTGGGTCATACGATGTATCATACCTTTAATATGGCAGATTACTAAACTGCAGTTTACAATAGATTGGTTTCACTTTTGTCGGAAGTTTTGTTCATACAGAAACACTGTATATAGATTATAGTTATTAAATGGGTTGATATCAGTTCGGCGGAACTCACAATTCGGATACGTATCTGAATTTGGATACCCATGTACATTTTGTATCCAAATTGTGATAACCGTATCAGAATTAGGATATGGAGGGGTATCCGAATTCTGATACGCCTGTCGTGGCGCAGGAAACAAATCGATAGCACAAGCTGGCAAGTACATGTAGAACATCTTTCTTGAATCTATGATAAATATATCTGTGGAAATGTCATTTCCATCTGTGGAATTCCAGCGGGACAGCTTCGAAACATGTCCTGATAGCTCCTTATCACAGAAGGCAAAATAATTTGGCCAAAACTTTCTTAGAATTTAGATGACAAATGATGATGATGTTATTGACTTTTATACATAGCGGTATGGTGCGCAGCGATGCTGAATATTAATTTCAGCTGATATCCCATTTCAGCTGTTTTTAATCCGAATTCGGATACGGGTATCAGAATTTTGATACGGAGTATCGAAATTCGGATACGTATCCGAATTGTGAGTTCCGCCGAACTGATATGAGCATGGAAATTAATAATCTACTACTTCCATGATATGAGTGAATGATACTGGCTCAATTCTTTTGTTTGGAGTTGATCAATGATTTCAGGCACAACTGTTATACAGAATTGAAGATCTGTACATATTTTCTTTTGTATGTAATCTTTTTTGGTACAAACTAAATCTTTAAACTTTTTTATTTCAGGACAAAACATCTATCGGATGACTGGATGGTAGAGAAAGGTTTTATGGATAAAGAATATGAAGGGAATACACCACAGAAACATTGGTAAGGTGTATACAATTTTGGTGAAATAGATTTGCCTAAATTCCAATGGGAAGAGTACAAAATGCACCAAGATAAGATTTGATACAAGGTTTACCCTGGTGTATTTCTCTTGACTCATGTGTCACCGAGTGTGATTTTACTACCAGTACCTTATAAGGAAATTTGGCTATCCGTTATGAGACAATATATGACGGTGCATTCAGCGTTTAACGCAGTGGAGCCATGCGTTACTGCGTGGTGTAGATATATGCCAAGCCCTCCAGCCTGAACCTTCAAAGCAAAAAAAGTTACCGAGAACCCCATTGATCATTCGGCAATGGTTCCTTTGCTGGCGTGTTTTCAGTCAAGGGCGATTTTGAGCCAAAAATGAACTGTGTACGCTACTGTTGTGTTAAAATAAAACACAAATGTGTTCAAAAAATTTGCATACCTCTCGATAAGCTTCTCAGAACCGCCATCTTGTCTCTCGCTTATGACTGAATTTTCTGTTTTTACTGAATTTGCAGCATGACATTTGCACATCAATAAGTCAAAATGAACAACTAAACAGCCACGACAATTAGGACACAACTAAAGTAAACAGATTTCTTACCTTGTTTCATATTCAAGACATCTTACCAGCCTCGCCTAGACTTGAGTATCTTCGCAATAACAACAAATTTAAAATTGTCACACCGCTACACAGGCCACGCTTGAGACACACACTGTGTCAAATTCAGCTGTGCGATGTTAAGCAACGCACATGTAGATAAAAGTGCATCGGGTCATGACCCTGTACTTCGCTGAGCCCACGCTCTGAATAACGATGTCTTTTGTTTTGGGACGAATACGTAATGGGCACCCTCTTCGGGGCACCCATTACTCAAAATAATGTATGCCCATCTTTTATTCTCTAACTGATGTCAGTGCTTTGTAGTTATCGGGCTCGCTGTAAGTGCATATTCATTGAAATATCTGGATAACACATGCTAATTTTGAATAAAAATGTCATCAGGAAAAAAGCATTGTGTTTTATTTTAGTGGTCTACCGGCAATTTTGTCAGTCTGCAGAACAAAAATAATGAGCTTTTGAAAAGCACAAAAATGACTGTTGCAAATAAAATATTCAGAGTATTGGTGTATTTTTTTAAATGTCTGCATTATTACCTATAAATGTTGAAAAATGAAACTTTAGCACATGATAATATTATAAATGGTGAAAATATTTTGAATTCCTGAATTTCGTAAACAACTCATGTCAAGTGAGAATTATCATAAATATTATTGTTTGTTAGGCTCCAATACCCCCAACTTCTACCCATCACTATTTTAAAGGGGCAATTTATGATCCACTTTTCAGCCTCAAGGTCACCTCTATCAAAACTGAGCTTTTTAGCTTATAAGAATCATCAACTGGTATATGTTATGATCCCCAAACCTTTCTTTCATACGTGCTTGCATTTTTGAGAAAAGTGTGAAAATGTGTCATTTTTTTAATTATTTTGGGGCCCGACAGTAATTACAACACAGTGGCCTATGGGGATTTTAAAATGCTGAAAAGCTTGTAACTTGGAAACGAATGGTCGGAATCAAGTGAAATTTTCAGAATATATTTATGATATACTCTTCTTCTTATTTAGCAAGAAAACAGGTGAGGTTTTTGTTACATCAAAATCATGAATTGCACCTTTAAGTAAATTTTATTAAAACTAGGGACTGCTTATGAATTTTGTTTGTGCAAGTTCAAGGGTTTTCTTTCTTTAATTAAACTTTTAACTATTAAATTTAATGGCCCATTTCCAGATAGGTGATAAGCTAAACACAGTTTTAACTGAACACCAACTGTCAAGGAATGGTACGCACCGGCCGTTGCAGCTTTCAAGTGGAACAGTTCAATGAGCCGTGCTGTTGAGGAGATATTAAAACCATGGTTAGCTAAACAACTTTCTGGAATACAGGCATCTGTGCTTAACTGATTTTCTGTTTACGTTTGAGCCCCAAAGTATAACTGTTGAAGCTACTGTGAATTTTTCAGAAAATGTTTGCATTTGAGGGATATTTAACTACACAGGAAAATTACTACGAATGCGCCCACACTGGCGCAGAGTAGTACGTACCAGCGTAGTAACCATCTTATTGGCCACAGGCTCGCGGGTCATAAATCCACCGACTACTAATAACGTGTTTCCTGCGTACTAGGCCCACTGTTACAGAAATTCAGTAACATAGTACCTACACTGGTACTGCAATTTATTAACAGATCACGAGTAGCCAGCCGGGTTATTCGCTTGTTTGACCTTAATTAATTATTATTTATAATAATATTTATACAAATTTAAAATCTGACAAAAGAAAATATATATTTTTTTTTTTTGGAAAAACAATATAGAAAACGGAAACATTTGAAATGACCAAACATAATTCGATAGATACCTTTATCAAAGCAAAGATAATGTTTAAAGGAAAACCAAGAAAACCATTAAATGTCGAATGAATTCTTAATATAAAAATACAAAACCAAACATTATAGATTATATTAAAAGTTAAAAATGTGACAAACTAAGCCAAACCAAAAGACAGACAAAATAAAACATTGAGTATAATAACAGATGAGTGCATTTTACACGACAAATTGAAACATTTAAACCATTAGAAAAACAAAATAATACAAACAATTTTATTAAAATTCATAAACACAAGAGATCATCTTCAAACAGGCAAACTCAGAAAACTACACGATATTAAATAAATCCATGCTTAAAGGAGCTTGGTCTGATATTTCAAAATTTAGGTTTCACTGTCATATAAAAGAAAGCCATGCAAGAGGGCTAAATTTCAAATTTCAACTGATTCGGTCAAACCATTTTGATTGTATTGGCAATTTTGGATTTTAGAGCCACCTATACATTTGTGTAAAATTGATTATGGTTACCATAATTAGACACATTTTCATACATATCTTCAAAATGGAACATAACTCAGCCATGAAATTTCACATGGGTTATAAGAAAATATGAGCAACATTTTGGTACCAAAATCTCAAAAAGTTTGAAAAAAAGTTGAGGCAATCAGACCATGCTCCTTTAAAGAAATTCACCATCTACAGCTAAACACAACTTGTACGACCGCTGTATACAGCATGAATGTGATACTGCAATTCAGCCTTTGTCATGCACATTCTACTTATAGCGCATAGTGTAATCGTCATGCACAAGTACCGGTCAATGAATTTTTGGCCGTCTATGCAGTACTGCATAGTTGGCACCGTAGTTACAACGTAGTTGACTACAGCTGGCTCATAGACGAAGGTCCTATGATGGAACCATAAAAGCGTAACTTGTAAGTAACTATGTTACTGGCCTCCAAGCAGGTAACTTTGGTTGTAAGCTGTAGTTATCACTGCTGTGGCCAACAACTTGGGGCCCCATGTAGTTACTACTACAGTTGATGCCCACTATTAGTGTAGCAGTGGAGGTACATTACGTAGTTCAACCGTTGCGGAGTAGCAGTGCGGGAACGGTGCTGGCGCAATGCTGTTACTCTGCGACGGTGTAACTACAAAAATAGCAATCCCGCTGTGTAGACAAAAGTGAAGGGACATGGGAAATCAAAGTCAAAATGTTAAATGGAGTACTTTCCAATGTTGTGTGCTTGTTACAGCTAGTGATTACACATTGCCCGCATTCAGATAGTAATGTTCACATCTGCAACAAACTTGGTAACATTAATAGTTGCAATGTGTGTGTGTGTTTTTTTTACTTTGTAGGTGGTGGAATCAGAGAGTGTCAATCCTGGGGCTGGGTGCACCATTTACTGTGTTACCTACGGTCAGTATTCAAGAAGGTATTGATATCATGAAGAGGGAAGGATTCGACCAACTGCCGGTAGTAAATGAAGCCGGGTGAGTAGGATAGAGATGAAAACCGACTGGTTTCAGAATGGGGCAATCTACACGGAGTGCAGATCCAGATGCATGCGCATATCCGAGATCCAGATCTGAGATCCGCATCTCCGTAGACCACTTACATGTACGCATGTACCCAGAGTTCTGAACATCAGATCTGACGCCTGTGTAGCCACAGTAAAGCGGCTTACGTAGATGCGCATTCATCTGGATTCTGTAGATTGCCCCAATATGTGAAATGAACTGTTTGCAGATTTGTGTGTATCGTACCATTTGCAGGAATGCATTTGAGGAGGAAAATGGTTGTGTACATTTATGCAGTTGATTCAAACAGTTAATTCCTGCAGTTAATACAAAACATTAAGTTTAGCTCCAACTCCAACATGCAACAGTCAAGGTTTATTTTGATGCAAAAAATTGCCTCCTAAATTTTATTTGATTTGGTGCAAAAATATGGGGAGGGAGTACTTCTTAAAATATAGACAATGGGTTTAGGGTTGGGGTTTATTTAAAAAAATTCTGGTCATACATGTTTACATATTGATATCTAAGTGCAATTCCCCTCCTCTAGAGGTTATCTTTCTACAACAAGGTCTGCATGCTTATTTGAAAAAAGATGATAATAATTTATCTTGTTATAATAGGATATGTACACTTCCAAATCCCTCTTCTAGAGGTTATCTTTCTACAACAAGGTCTTCATGCTTATTTGAAATAAGATGATAATAATTTATCCTGTTATAATAGGATATGTACACTTCAAAATAAGATGCCATCCTAGCTGACAGACAATCTGAAACCACCAGCAATTACACCAAATATGCTGGTTGCAGCTCTATTGGTTCAGTGATTATCATTTTCAAATTCTCTGTGCAGCTGTTGCACTGTATAAGTAGATAATAACATGATGCTTTATAAAGTGCATGTAAATCAACTCTGTCAATTACGACTGCATCAATTCACTAATCATTCACATTATTACCGGGAACAGCTATCATTTCTAAAATAATCACAATCAGATTGCATCATCTAGCGGTAGTATCAGGATCAGTGCTTATCCTCTGTGCATTTAGATGGTAATGTTACCCCCGTCAGCTACCAAGTTTACTTGGGTTGTTGCAGTATTCAATCAACATGATAAAATGTTGTGCTGTTGGCTGTAGGATGGCTTGAACACCGGAATCTAATCACTGATTCTGAGTCCTGCACTGTTCCACTAGACCATTTTTATGCCTCCGCCAGAGGCATTATGTTTTCTGGTTGTCCGTCCGTCCGTCCGTCC